>JANVCL010000003.1:4039345-4050240 GCA_026546855.1 Erythroxylum incrassatum | reverse complement strand
TTTGTTATCGGATGTCGAAAATTTGTTCAGTTCGTTTGAACCGTTTGTTTACTTTGATTTCAAGCCAATTCGATCTGTTTGATCCATTTAGCCATTCGATTCCGCTTTCGTTTTTGTTCCGCATTTTGTTATCCAATTTTTCGATTCGATTCGTTTTGATTTGATCCTTGCGCTTTGTGTTTTGGAATTTTGTAAATCCGTCCCGTCGTTTCTGCCTTCGATTTGTGTTTCGCTTTGTTTTTGGCCCACTTTCGTTTCGCTTCCATTCTTTCGGATGTGATTTCTTTCGATTCCGTTCCGCACGCATTTGCTTTTGATTTGTTTCGCAATTTTGTTTTCGTTTTTGTTTTTTGTTTTTTCGGTTGGGGTCCGGTTCTGAGATCGGGTCCCAACATATCGACATGCACTAACTAGAAAACAGAGACAGTATAAAGAGTGCTAGAAGGAAATGACAATCTGTGTTGTTTAACAAGTGGGCAAATATCACAAACACCAACTACACTAGTAATTTTATTATCAAAGGAAACAATGTGTCTAAGTAAAATGTCAGAAACATGGCCTAAACGTTGATGCCAAAGTTTTTACATAGACATAGAATGAACATTACTGGTATTACTTTCAACCGTACACAAAGAATATCTAGCTATTATGTTAGCATTGAAGGAATCCTTGTCTAAGATAAAAGCTTGCCTACATCCTTACAAACTGCCAATATTTAGTTAGTCTTCAGGTCCTGCAAAATGCAGTAATTTGGATAAAATGTGAAGGTAATAGAGGATGTGGTTGCAAGTTCATTAACAGACAAAAGGTTGAACTTGAAAGTAGGTATATGTACAGTTTTTGTCAAGACAAGTCTATTAGGTAAGAAAGCATCAGCAATGTGATATACACGGTTCTGAATTCCATCGGGCAGATATACAGGTATAAAAGTGTTGGGTACAGCAGGTTTAGTTAATAAAGAAGTATCCACACACATATGATTTGAGGCTCCTGTATCTAATATCCGTGAATCTAAACCTATGCCATTAAAACTAAAAAGAGCCTAAAAAAGGAAGTGTACTTACAAAATCCGAAAGATGTGCCAGGTTCACCGTGAGAGGATCTGAGATTACTTTATTCTTCACCAACTTTAGCAATTCTTGTTTGATCAATTCAGATAATGGAGGATTGGAAGTACCAACAGTAGTATCTACCACTAATTTACTGTTATCTACAGTTAATGAATTATCTTCATTCACTGCGTTAGCAGTATAGGACTTCCCACTTCCTTTGCCTCTCTTATTCTGTAGCTCCTTGTACTAGTCTGGTACACCAATGAGTTTAAAACAATTTTCTTTCAGATGACCGTTCTTCTTGTAATAAGAACAGTGCATCTCACCCTTGTCACTATTACCCCATTTATGTTTAGATTGTTTCCCTTCTCCATCAATAACACTCTTAGTATTCCCTGTATTCGCTAATATAGCACTATGCTCCACTCCATTAAAAACAATCTGCACCTTCCTTTGTTTTTCTACCTTTAATACCATAGAGTATGCCTTACTGATAGCTGACAAAGGTTCCATAACCAAGATTTGATTCATAATATGATCACAACTCCCATTTAAACTCATGAGAAATTGCATCAGTTGATTCAAAGAAGTCAAATTAGCTAGAGCCCTAGGTGCTCTACAAACACATTGTGCTGCTGCCCCACAAGTACATTGCAGGACAAGCATGAGACACCAGAGTTCATCCCACAATGTCTTAAGATTAGTAAAGTACTTAGCTACATACATAGTTCCCTGTGATGCTGCACTAATTTGTCTTTATAAGTGATACAATAATGGACCATTACTCTCTCCAAACAAACATTTCTTCCAAATCTGACCAAAGTTCTTGGGCAGATTTTTTATAAATGAAGGCTTCGACTATATCCTTTGACATGGAGTTCTTGGGCAGATTTTTTATAAATGAAGGCTTCGACTATATCCTTTGACATGGAGTTCAAAATCCGTGAACTAATCATATAATCAGTCCTAATTCATTTATCAAAGTCAATAGATCCCGAACTAGGTTTCTGACAAGTACCATCGATAAAACCTAATTTCATCTTAGCTCTTACAGCTATTTTAACCGATCTATTTCAGCTCAAAAATTTATTTCCATTCATGGCTGCAGTAACTAACATCATACTTGGATAGTCTGATCCTTGAAGGTATATCAAAGTTTCTTCAGGTGGAACCCTCGATCTGGGATCCAGAGTTGATCCAGCAGGTGAATCATGTGAAAAACCTTCCATCATCACAAACCTTTAGACCAGATGTGCACTTGTAAGAAAAAAATGAAGTTCTCGAAACCCTAATTCTTGGTCCCTTGATCCAATTGCTCCCTCAAGAGCAGAGCAAAAGTATACTTGATGATGATGATCAACAATTGATTGCTTGCAATATCTCGAGCCAATTGATCAAGAACAACTATCAATTGCAGTTTCGTCGCCTTAGCTCTGATATCATGTAAGATTCTCCACAAATGAAGAGAGAAGCTAAATAAGGGCTGACTTCATTTATTTCACTTCAAGTCTTACATAAGTCAAATTTTGCTCATATACAAAACGACTAGACAACAATAGCAAAGGCTATCGTCAATTTACAAAACGACTTCACTTCACTTAAATAAACAATACACGTGACAATATACAGAAAACAGAAAAACTATACATAAAGTTAACAAGTAGAATTAAACTTCCTTTTTTTTTTAGAATCTTTGCACAACCTGCCTTTATGTTCAGGATTCCAAGCGCATGTTTACATGGAGGATGCGAAGTATATAAGTTACTATCAACGGAATAACGAGATAAGGCAGTATACAAATGTAAGATGCCACATTGACGGACACAAAGTTTAGGGGAATGACAAATTGACAATTAGCAGACATAACCATGTTTGGTGTGTCCAAATAAAGAGGGTGAGAAGTTTCATCAAGCACTGGGGACCTTATAAAAGCTTGGTGGTGGGCCTGTGGACGTGGAGAGGAGTAGACAGGGAGTGACCATTTTCATGTGAGAGTCGGTTATCTACTTATCATCATCTTAAAAAGTAGCCATCACTGACATCTCTTACCATTATTCATTGATTTAATTTTCATTAAACGACAAGATTTGCAATTAAAAATAGTGTTCCATCGGTTAAGTGTTGTTGAAGACACATTAGTATGTTTTGATGGTTAACATGTCATGTCAGTATGTCCCTCATAAAAATTCAAGCATATCCAATCTTTAGTAACCACCTGGAATGAAAATGAAGCATTAAAAATACTAATTGATTACGGATTCCATGAAAGATAGGAAAGAAGATCTTGAATTAGTGGAAATTTGTTCACACCTGTGCTCAGGTTGTGGAGGGTACTTGGGACATTGGAGCAAAATATCCATAACAGTGGGTTTGTTCTCTTACAACTTTGCTTCTTTTGGCCGTTACATTTGCTGCTGCTGTTGTATCTAGCACTTAGCAGGCTATCTGCATTTGCCACATCTCTCTCGCCACCATCATTGCCACTTCGTTCTTCTTGCTCCAATTCACCATTACCACTTGCTGCCCCACCCCCCTAAGAGAACCAGTGGGTGTCTGACTGACTGGGATTGAAAGGCGCACTTCCATTTGCAGACATAAGATGCTGAGATTCAGGAAAGTTCTAATCTTTATGTCGATTATACTATCTGGGTCCTTTCTAGTCGCAGAATCAGGAATAGGAGTGAACTGGGGGTCTGTGTCATTCCACAGACTGAAACCATCAACAGTGGTGGATCTGATGAAAGATAATAAGATAGAGAAGGTGAAGCTGTTTGATGCAGACCCAGATGTGCTTCAATCTTTGGTGGGGAGTGGGATTCAGGTGATGGTCGGGATCCCCAACGAAATGTTGGCAACAATTAGCTCTTCCACAGCTGCTTCCGATTTATGGGTTCGCCAGAATGTGTCAAGATATGTGGTTAAGGGCGGTGTCGATATCAGGTTCTTTCTTCTGTCTCTTGACCTTCTTGTTCCATTCTTCTTGAATGGGACTTTTGTTCGGTATATTGGATTGCTGATAAGGGCTAGGAAACAGAAGTAAAAGGCAGAATCTTTATTTTGCTTCCTCTCCTGCTTTTGGTAATATTTTGCCAGTAGAAACCTACTAGAGTTCACTCCTCTTCTTGCGAATGAGATTTTCTGTTCCTATTGAGGGTGCTTGTCATTTGCATTAAGAAAAAGAAAAAATGGCTTTCTTTGTTAGTATCCAAAGAGGGTATTAAACCCACTGGTTTTCCAAGTTTTCTCTTTTATCAGGCAGAGCGTATGTAGGAATACGTCTTCACTTATTGGCAATGTCAGAAATTTGTAGAAAATTACACCCTTCAAACTGTAAACATGTTAGGTTAACTTCAAGTTAAATGTTGCAGACGGTTACCAATTTGGATCAGATAGAAGTTAGGAGACTTGGTTAAACGTTTAAAATTTAGCTTTTTACTTGGTTGCTACTATCTGTTAATCATCCTTAACAGGATACCGCAAGAATAAAATAACCTAACACACATTTAAACGGTTTGTGTCCAATCCAATATTCTGATTAGTTATGCTATAGTCATCATTAACCTGTTTGTCGTACGACTCCTAGCCATTTCTTTAGTTAATCTTAGCTCAAAACAAGTGTCTATATTTTTGGTGATAGAATCTGTGTGTTTGTGTTTGATAAACTCTGTTTTGATAGGATGCCCTCAGTGTGAATGTCTAATAGGCCTATGCAGCTGAGGTGTGTCCTAGTTCCTCTTCAACAAATATTCTTGTCTGTGAAGGCTGTGGGTGGCTATGCTGGACTTCCTATTGCAAGAAAGCAAGTTGCTTGCACAGCTCATTGTCCTAGGTTCTAGTCATCACCACTCATTTGATGGTATTTAGCGTCTGCCCAATTTCTAAAAATTATGCAATGAAGATATCATTTAACAACTTACAAATATTACGAAAAATGTGCTGATTTTGTGTTTAGTTACTCTGTTCATAAGCGACCTTCTCTATTTTAACCTAGTTTCCACTTTTTTTCCCCTCAAGAACATAAATTCCCAAGGCTTTTAATTGTCCGTCATCTGGAATTGTGGTGGCTTAAATGAATGAGCTTTGTTTCTCATTGTGCCTCATAGAATTACAAAGTCATGTTTTGAGAGAATAGAATTGTCCTTGTGGATATACTTCCAGTGTTTTGGGAGGTTAAGTCACAGATTCATGATCTCAATAAGTAAATGCTTCAGACTCCAATTTCTGTATATTAGAATTTGAGATGCTCTTGTTTATGTTCTACATGTTCCAAGAGTTCAATATACCTCTCTGAATGTCACTTTTATATGATTTCAGGTATATTGCTGTGGGAAATGAACCCTTCCTTCAAAGTTACTCGGGTCAATTTCAATCATATATCATGCCTGCTCTTCTCAATCTGCAACAGTCTTTGACTAAAACAAATCTTGCTGGTTACGTAAAGCTTGTAGTCCCGTGCAATGCTGATGCCTATGAATCGTCCCTTCCCTCTCAAGGAGCATTCCGACCTGAACTAACTCAAATCATGACTCAACTAGTTTCCTTCCTCAACTCAAATGGCGCACCTTTTGTTGTAAATATCTATCCATTTCTCAGCCTTTATGAAAACTCGGATTTCCCGCAGGATTATGCATTCTTTGAGGGGACGACTCATCCTGTAACTGATGGATCTAATGTTTACTCTAATGCATTTGATGGGAACTTTGACACTTTAGTTGCAGCCCTAAGTAAACTTGGATATGGTCAGATGCCCATTGTTATTGGTGAGGTGGGTTGGCCAAGTGATGGAGCCGTTGGAGCAAATCTTACAGCAGCAAGATTTTTCAACCAGGGTCTTATAAATCATGTTCTAAGTAACAAAGGGACTCCTTTGAGACCAGGAGTCCCACCCATGGACGTTTATCTCTTTAGCCTTCTTGATGAAGGGGCAAAGAGTGTGCTTCCAGGAAACTTTGAAAGGCATTGGGGCCTCTTCTCCTTTGATGGCCAGGCTAAATACCCACTTAACCTTGGTTCGGGCAACAAAGTACTGAAGAATGCCAAGAATGTTGAGTATCTTCCAGCCAGATGGTGTGTGGCAGACCCCTCCAAGGATTTGTCAGCTGTGGCGAACCACATGCGAATTGCGTGTAGTATTGCAGATTGCACAACCCTCAACTATGGTGGATCTTGCAATGGAATTGGGGAAAAAGGAAATATCTCTTATGCATTTAACAGTTACTATCAGTTGCAGATGCAAAATGAGCGCAGCTGTGATTTTGACGGTCTTGGAATGGTGACTTTCCTAGACCCGTCAGTTGGTGAATGCAGGTTTCTTGTTGGTGTTACTGACAAAAATTCAGCATGTTGTAGAGCATGGTGTCTGTGGTTCATCATGTGGGTTTTGATTTTTTGGGGCACCTGGGTCTTCCTAATGTGAGAAGAAGTTTCATCAAGTGGGTTTTTCAATGGTCCCTACTTCTGAAACTATTAGCACATTAAGCTTAGGTCATTGGGTAGTATAGACATTTAGCATTTTTCAAAACGAAATTATTCTACTTGTATGTGATAATATTTTACAAAAGCCAGAAGTAAACTTATTGTACAGGGTTATCCCGTCTAGAAATCATATTTAACATGCTTACTTTCATATTTACGAATCATTTACATGTCTCGAATGATATCCCACACTCATACTTTGCCCTTAAGTTGCCATGATATGTAGGAATCTAAACAATGAATAGCAATTACCAGATTCTGGGAAAAAGTTGTGCTGATAGAACTTTACTGCCATTATCCTATGCTGTAAGCATTCATTGAAGGTCAATGCTTTATTATTGATAGGAAACCTGAAGTACTTGGTTATCTGAAACATTCATAAACAAGCAGCAGAAAAATATTACTTGGAAACTTCCTGTGTCTTGCATACTAGGTGAAGCCATTATTAATTTCATTTGGTGAGCTTGAAGATAAACATGAAAGATGGAGCTGTGGCAACATCATATTGAATGTTCAGCAATTACAGCCATCACTACAGCATACTCTGCCTCATCTCGGGGTTCCCACCATCCTGACAAAGTAACATCAACAACAACTTGCATACATCTGACAGTTGAATTTGTCAAATGCATATTATGATACAATAACAGCAGTAAAACTTACAGGATTATTACAAGTTAGAAATTCTATATTCTCAAGTGAGTTTCAGATGAGGGCCTGCTGTGGCACTTGCAGACATTGCTATGGATGCTACCATAAGAAGCCATATGAGAGCAGTCAACAATGTGACCTTTCTCACCATCACTTCCAGCAAAAGTTGGAGGTTAATATTACCTAGTTGGTGGTGACTAGCCTTGTGCACATCATCCTATTTATATCAAAAATTCTACAAACAACTTGATATATAGAAATAATTTTGATATCATTTTAATCTCTTAATCTTCTTCGTACGATGGTAGAGTTGAAGTCTTTCCAGCATGACATGTGAGTCTTGTCTTCTCGTGCAGTGAAAGGGTTTCTCTGGACAGCTATTGCTGCCATTCTTCACTTGTTCGATTCAATGGCTCCCACGCGGGGTTTGTTTTGATGTTGTGCGAAGTATACTGAGCTGAATATAGTTAGTCCTTTTTACTTGATAATAAATACACCCAAATGCAATCAGGAAATGGAACAAATGTCAGAATGCCTTATCTGCATAGTATATAACTAAATGTTTTGGCAGGTACCTATGTAATGAATGCTGCATTTACTTGCAGTAATCTTTTGTCAAGACCAACGTTGAAAATTTGTCAAGACCATCGTTGAGTTCGCGATGTTAGATGCACAAGTATATCTTTTTCCTTGTAACTTAGAATCTCAAGGTTCATATGACATGAGTTTATGCTCATAGAAGTTGCATAAAATTTATTCACTTCCAAGTTTGATCCTCGCATTTCTGACTCCTCCTGTGTCCTAAAATGCCATGATCACTAGGAATGTATGATGAAACATTGAAAGCAATTACCACATCTGTGGGAAAAGAAAAATTAAATCTGCTAGAACTTTGCTGCTACTGTTCTATGCTTTAACAAGTCATTGAAGGTCAATGCTTTATTTTTGATAGGAAATGTGAGGTACATGGGATGTGAAACATCCATAAACAAGAAGCAGAAAAGATTTTTAAGAAGCCGCTGCTAATTTATTTGTTCAGGGATAAGCAACAGTGAAGATAAAACACCAAAGACGGAGCCATAGCAACATCATACTGAATCTTCAACAGCAACCACCTCACAGCAGACTTTCCCACATCTCAAGTACGGTATCCTCCCAGTGAAGTAACAGCAATAACAACCTGCACGTATCAAACCGTTGAACTGGTTAAATGCAACATAACCATTCAGATTCTGGAAACCATTGTTGATGTGTGCATGGTTACTTACCAGCTTGGGGATAAACTAAATCCTCAATGAATTTCATACAAGCGCCTGCTGTGGCACTTGCAGATATGGTTACGGATGCCACCACAAGTAGCCTGTGAGAGCAATCAACAAACTATCCTTTTTCACCATCTCTTCCTGCACAAATTCAAGGGATGATATTAACTAGCTGGTGGTGATTAGCCTTGGGTCACACAACCTATTTATACTACAAATTCTACAAACAAATTGTCAATGAAAAAATAGGAAGTACAACATGCATGATCTTTATCTACTAATTTATCTTCTTCATATCATGAGTACCGAGCTCAAGTCATTCCCGGGATGATATGTGAGTCTATCCTCCGCGTGCAATGAGATGGTTTCTTTGGACATTCATGCCTGCCGTTGTTGACTAGTAGGTTAACTCAATTCTTAAAATCGAACCCAACTTATTAAATCTGAATTAAATTAATAATTTATTATAATTATATTAAATAATTAATTTAAGTTGATTTTAATTTATTATGGTCGAGTTTAAAATTTGAGATAGGTTATCTTATTTGTGGCAATCAGGAATTTTTTTAAAATTAAAAGGAAGGCCTATTTCGTTTTTCCTTTTTTCCTTTTTTCGTTCTAATGTTATGATGGCGCCTTGACAACTTGTGCGGAGTGGTCTCCTACCTCAAGTGGTAGGAGTTGTATATTTCACCTAATGGAGTAGAGTCCCCTCTTCTTGCACATATAATTTTTTATGAGGAATTGGAACTAAATATCTTGAATGCTTCATCTGATAGTTCAAGAACTAAAAACACAGCACTAAGTTAACAGTAAGCTTTGGCTTCTGGTGAAACAAATACCACAACTGTGGGACTTCAGCAATCTCCTATTCGACTCTTTTCCCATTACAATTCAATGCTTAACAGGAGTGGAAATATATAATGTTAAGAGTTACACTCGAATTAAGAATTAATAATTATTGAAATAATCATGAAAATTTTTGAATTTCCTTGGAGTTTTTAATTATATAATATTGTGATTTCATATTAATTAAAATCAACCATTTTAAACTATCAGAAATTATAGAGTTATGTATAATGTTAGTTATAGAGTCATAGAGTTCTGAAATCAAACTAGTCTTGACTTTAGCCTGTCAAGTGCTTCTCGCGAAGAAGATGCTCTTTGAATATTTGAATTAGATCATGAACCATGTCAATGTGACCACTGACAGCCCTGCCAACTCGACAAGTCAAACCCTTTCTTACTCTTGACTGCAGATATTCTGTGCAAAGTCCCCTCAATCCCAGCTCTATTATCAGCTCCAAATTCTCCAACAGCGTTTTAAGCATACTCCAACTCTCCTCCTGATACCTTACAAATAAGAAACTTCAACTGTTTTATGGGTTATTTTGTCAGTTTCATGCTTCTGTGTTCTTGTTCATGGGATATACCAGATGAAGTCTGGTATGTTGATTGGTGTGTTTAAATTATGATCATCTGTTTGTTTGCAGACAAATTTTCTTTGATGTCAGGACATGTTAAGATTTTGTCAATTTTAATGTCATAATTTTTGTTTGAAGTTTCCGTCCCAAATACAGGGGGCTAAGAAAATTTATAATGATGACCTCCAGTAATTTCTATGTATATAGAATGTTAAATACACAATAGCATAGTGCATAACTCATGCAAACAATAAGATTCCAGATACTAAGAGATTACCATTAGGCATTAGCACATTGAAAAGAAAACGATACTATACATTTTGTACATTCAAAACTTTAAGATTTCGAAGAATGCAAATACCTCGCTGTTCCTCGTATACTGACCACCCAATCCACCCTTGATAGCGTGCATCTGACAGATGATCCAAGTCTAGTATAACTTGTCGAATGCCTATATTATTTCATCCTAATTGAAACCACTATATATGAAAAACTTTTTGAGTACTCGAGAAACAATAAGCTATTTAGGCCAAAAAGAATGAAAAGAGAATACCGACCAATCTTGCTTAGGATCACGGAACAGGCAAACACTTATTTGTCAGGTCTTTCATATGGGACTAACTTTTTAACTTCCGTAACTCAAATGCAATGCATAACCGTATACTCCAATGCAATGATATGCAGGAACACCATAGCATCCTTTCCAAAAGTTAAATATAAAAGCTCTTAAGGGCGAACAAACGAAAAAGAATTTATACCCCAATCGTGGAGTAGCCACCTGTAAGTAAGGAATCCATCCGAAACTTGGTGATTACACTAGAAGGAACAGAAACAGAAGAAAAAGAAAAAGGAAAAGCAGAAGACAAAAGAAAGTGCATAAGAATAATCACCTGCAAGAGCTGACCACTCCTGGGATCATTCAGAAGAGCGTCACGTAAATCATACAGTAGAATCTGTCAACGATAGCAATCGATATCTTTTCATTCATCATTTGTATCTAATATATACAGGTACATAGGCAGAGTTTAAGG
>JANVCL010000003.1:3947166-3978355 GCA_026546855.1 Erythroxylum incrassatum | reverse complement strand
AGAGTTTATAAGGAATCATGTGTACGTATGAGGGAATCTGTATAAGTAGTTGGATTTCGGAAACGGGATCCAACACAGAGCCCGTTCCTTATGGACACGATTTTCCCCACAGGTGATCACAGCCAATTTATTTACCATGGCTCACCTTGACTGGCTCCTTATGAACCTCCATACACACCGGGTGGTAGGGGGTTTCAACTGGGCACTTATCTTCGGGACAGCTTGTTGGTTCCTCTGGTCTTGGAGAAATAGGGCCCTCTTTGACACAATCTTCTCGTGGCCGATTTCTCCAGAGCAGCCAGTTTTAGAATACGTTAAACATATTCATCTGGCTACAGATTGGCAGCAACGAGCACAATTGAGCCCTGTCACGTGCCGGACACTGTTCGTCGGTTGGAGCAAGCCCGACCAGGGTTGGGTGAAGCTCAATACAGATGGTGCTTCTAACAACTCCACCAATTCGGCTTCAGCAGGTGGCCTACTGTGTGACAGTTCAGGTGTTTGGTTGGGAGGCTTCGTTCAGAACATTGGTAGGTGCTCCCCGCTAATGGCAGAATATTGGGGGTTCTATCGGGTCTCAAGTTAGCATGGTCTTTGGGATACCAGCATATTGTGTTAGAGATGGATTTGTGCACCGTGGTCGACATGCTCTCTTCTCCGCAGGCACGGGCTGTTTCCCCCCACCCTTTAGTGTTGGGCATCCATGGACTCCTCTCCCGCAACTGGGTTGTCCTAATCCGGCATATTTACCGGGAGGGCAATCGGTGTGTAGACTGGCTCGCACATTCGGCCACCCAGTTCTCCTTCGACATCACCAATCTTGAGCACCCCCTAGCGATTGTGTACCTATCCTTATAGAGGATGCATCGGGGGTCTGTCACCCGCGATTTACCATGTAGTTGTTTTTATTGTTCTCCCGTTAACCCAAAAAAAACTTGGTAAATAAAAAAGACTTAAGGCAACATAACTTCAACAAAGATCCTCCATCAAGAATCAGATGGAGTCATCATATTAAGTATGTGATTGGTGATAGAAAAAAAAGTTGTGAAGGAACAAGAATAGATTATCAAGAACTTGCAAGATTCATATACTACATTTCCTCATTTGAACCAAATAATGTAAAAGAAGGATTACAAGATGAGTTTTAGATTACTGTAATGCAAGAAGAGTTGGCACAATCTGTTCGAAATGATGTATGGGAATTGGTGTCAAGGCTATTGAATGTGAACATGATTAGAACAAAATGGATGTTTCGCACAAAATTGATGACAAAGGTAATGGGACGAGGAATATGGCCAAGTTAGTTGCTCAAGGATACTCTTAAATAGAAGGCATTGATTTTGAAGAAACATTTTCTCCGGTAACAAGGCTTGAGTCAATTAGACTTCTCTTAGCTATAGCATGTGTGAAAATATTCAAGCATTATCAAATAGATGTGAAGAGAGCATTCTTAAATCAATTTCTATAAGAAGTATATGTTGATTAGCCAAAGGGTTTCATTGATTTGATGCATGTTAGTCACTTGTACAAGCTCAAAAAGGCTCTTTATGGTCTCAAGCAAAAGCCAAGGGCCTAGTATGAGATACTCAACCAAGGATATGTATGAGGTAGCATGGACAAGACATTATCCCTAAAAAATGCAATTCAGATTTGATGATCACACAAATATACGCCAATGACATAGTGTGCTACTCCACTCATCCAAAGATGGTAAATGGATTTGTGAAGATGATCACAAACGAGTTTAAGATGAGTATGGTGGGAAAGTTGCATTTCTTCTTGGGATTACAAATTAAGCAAGTAAAAAATGGCATCTTTTTGTCTCAAATTAAATATGCAAAGAATTTGGTGAAGAAATTTGGGCTTAAGAGTGCCCGTTATGCTAGAACACCAATGAGTGTCTCAACAAAGTTGAATAAAGATGATCATGGTAAAAGTGTTAATGTAAGTCTATATAGAAGCATCATTGGGAGCTTATTTTATCTAGCTGCGAGTTGACTTGATATTTGTTATAGTGTGGGAGTGTGTGCAGCTATCATTCTCACCCCGAAGAGTCTCATTTGACATCAATAAAGTGGATTATCAGATATGTGAGTGGTACTTCAGAGTTTGGATTATGGCACTCATGTTATTCTACCGCTCATTTGGCTAGTTATAGTTATGTGAATTGGGCCAAAAATTAAATTATAGAAAAAGAACATCTGGGTGATGTTTCTTTCTTGAAAATAATTTGATTTCATGTTACAACAAGAAACAAAATTCCATCTCACTATCAAAAGCAAAAGCGAAGTATATTGCGGTAGGTAGTTATTGCTCTCAACTTTTGTGGATGAAGCAAATGTTGGAAGATTATCAAATTGCTCAAGATGTTTTGAATATCATGTGTGACAATAAGAGCACTATAGACATCTCCAAAAACCTATTTCAACATTCAAAAACCAACCATATTGATTTGAAGTATCATTTCATTCGAGAGCTAGTGGAAACTAAAGTTATAGTTCTTTCCTATGTAACAAATAAGAATAACTGGTTGACATTTTCGCCAAACCTCTTGACTCTATGAGATTTGAACTTCTTCGTGGGACACTAGGAATTTGTGCTTTACAACTTTGAATCTTATTAAAGAGTGAGTTAAAAAAATACAACAAATAATAAAAAAAGGGTCAACCCTATTCTTCTTCCTTACATTTTTGCTGCCCACCCCCCTCTCCTTCCGTAGTCGCTGCCCACCCCCTCTCTCTCCTTTCGTAGTTGTCATTCACACCCCTTTCGTTCAAAGTTGTCGCCTACCCCCTTTCTATACATAGTAGTCACACCCCTTCTCTCTCTCTCTCTCTCTCTCTCTTATCCTTACATAGTCGCCGCCCCCACCCCTTTTTTTTGTTTTTTTCCTCACCCAGTAACCATAACCAAGACCAAATGTACCCAACAGGCATCTTCCCATCCTTTAGCACATGCATCAGCCTCCTCTCCCTCACAAGCTAGCCAAAACCCTCAGAACACAAAAGTGTCACCTCGTCGCTCGAGTTGTCTACGATAGAATCTTCTTTAAACACCGTTGACCACTAGCCCTAGTTCCTCCTTGATAGAGCCCATTGTGCTCTCAGATCCTCCATCAATTCTTGTGTTGCAGTCTGCACTGAAGATATTCAACATGTATT
Organism: Erythroxylum incrassatum; assembly: GCA_026546855.1. Taxonomy (NCBI): domain Eukaryota; kingdom Viridiplantae; phylum Streptophyta; class Magnoliopsida; order Malpighiales; family Erythroxylaceae; genus Erythroxylum; species Erythroxylum incrassatum. The sequence goes on along the minus strand of JANVCL010000003.1, from coordinate 3,975,194 downwards.
ATCTCAAATTATTGAGGAATCCTCCATTGAAGATTTTTTCCTTTAATTCTAAGGATTCTAGTAATGTGCCTATTAAGCGACCGCCTTTGGTTATTTTTTTATTAGCATGTTATTCCTTCTTCATCCAGAGGTTGAGTGAAATCACAAACTTGGAAATAATTTTGGATGCCTCCCTACTTGTTGCATCTTAGTTTCAAAGCCACATCGGATTCCAGTTTCAGGCATAAATTAGAATCAAAATTGCCATCCTACCCAGTCCCATATTGATTTTGATCAACAACCTACTCGCTTCTCAGTAGAGCAAGCTTTGTCCCCTAAATTTTCCTCCTGGCTAGCCCAATAGTGATGGGATACTCTCGCTTTAACCATTTTGTTCTCGATCATCCCATAAATTTAGTTGAGTATAAACAATTTAATTTGGATGCTTTCTTGTCTGAGAGGAATTTGTTACATGCTGCTTTATTGTCTTGTCACTTTAATGCAGAGTTGGTGGTAGAATTTTATTGTAATTTGGGTAAGGGAGTTTTGGATGATAATGCTTTATGCTTTCATATGGTTTTTATGAGGGGAGATATTGATTACGTTTGATCCTGATTCGTTGAATGCATTTTTAGGATTTGTGAATTTAATTGGGAATCACCTTATGAGAATGGAATTGAAGTGAGTAATGATATGCCTGGAAGTTTATTAACTATTGGTAAATTGTCATATTGGCCTTCTATTATTGCACTACGTGCTTATGATCTTACACAAAAATATTTTGTTCTTCATAGGGTTTTGCTAGCTAATTGGATACCCAACACACATACTGTGACAGTTTATCTTGCTCCAGCTAAGATTCTACATGCGATAAGCACCGGATATAAAATAAATCTAGAAAGATTTATTATTGAGGCTATGATTGTGGTTGTTGGTAAATAGCAAACATTATTGGGTTTTCCACATTTAATTACTCAGTTTTTGCATGCTTGAGATGTATCTCGTGTTGAATCTAAGGTGCTTGAGCCTATATCTACCCTAAATATCTCTCCTCGAATTCTTAATGTCAACAAGCAAGCTCGGGTGGTTGATTTGCCGAACTCCTCATCTAATTCTTTTGCACAACCTACTGTACCTACTACTGATACTTTATACATCCTTATTCACTGAGATTGGTCGCATTCAAGGCATTTTTAACTAGGGTATGATTGCTCTTTGACATCTCAAACAACGAGTTTTTTGTTTCACTTCTTCCCATAATTCTTAGCTTCTTTTGGCATTGATTTGTCCCAAAGGGGAGATCAAAATTGACTGACTTGCCGAATATTTTTATTTTATTAAACTGATAGTCGACTGTTGACTTGACTTTGATTTTGATTTTATTTTGGATATCTATTATCATCATCATTTATTTTAGGGGGAGTTTCCATTTCTGTTATTCAAGGGAAGATTTTGAATTGACAAATAATGTCAAAAAGGAGAAGATTATTAAAATATTATATTTTGGCATTATTTGTATTTTAATGCATTTGAGATATCTTTTATAATAAAAAAGTTGATTTGGTATAAGATTCTACTATCTTAGAATATGTAGAATTTTGAAAGTTAAGAAATTTGTAAAATGAAGGAATCCTTAAAGAATAAAGAGTTCTAAAGGAAAAAGGACTTATTGAACATACATAAGTAGTCCACGGTGTGGCATAGATCTATTGATGTTGGCTACTATGTTTGGGCACTTTCAGAGATCAATTATCAAGTTCTACAACAAATTTTTGTTTGAAGCCTCTATGATTATGTTTTAATGTTACTACACACATAGGAGAGTGTCTATTGACTCAAGTGCTTTTTGTTTTTTTATTCTTGATTTAATCACTTGAGATATTTTTCTCTTTGTTTCATTTTTTATTTTAAAATCTTCCGTTGAGGTTAGCATGAGTTAATTATACTAGTAGGTGTGAATACTCTCGCGGGGTGAGCAAAAACACATAGCTTCAACAAGTGAGTGTTGTCAACTTTGTAATAGCCTTGTACCTGTCTATTGTACTACCATGAAAGTTGATTAATTTGAATGAAGGTTCCACAGATGTGAGTCGTGAACTGCGCTAACAAATTTCTTATATTCTGTGTGTGAGTTATTTATTGTGCGGTTAATTTGTTTGCTTGCAAAAGAATTATGAAAATCGTAGTTGTTTGGCCAGTTGCTTTGTAATAATCAACAATAAATTTTAGTTAGAAGCAGTCGCGATATAACAGAAATTTTGCGAAATTTTGACCTTGGGTTTTTTTAATACATTTGACTATAATAACAAATTCTGTTCTCGTTACATTCTTTGGAGTAGATATGGAAATTTCTTGTGTTCTAATCAAACTTATAAAACACTTCAAAGGAAAAGACCAATGAGAATGGCAACTAGGAAAATGAGAACTACTAAGCATCCATTTAGATCATCCACGGGATCATTGCTGCTCTGAACCTCTGAACTCCAGATGTGTAATTCTGAGCTTGGAGTTGTATCAGAAACAACTTTGGTTGGCTTGTCTGTGACACAGACTGCTTGATCTCTCATGTCAATGAGGTCAGGGAATGAATTTACTATCCCAGATTGAATAACAGTAGGAACTTTGGAATTAGCTGATTCAGGCGACTTCATCCCCTTAACAACGTCGGTCAACTCTTTAACTTTCCTCTCCAAAGCAACTTGTTTCTTCTTCATCGTCTCAATGCCCTCTTCATGTTTCTTCTCCGCCTACATTTGAGTAACAAAAATTGCAAACAGTTGAATGCCCATAGCTTCATGACAAGGTAAAGAAATAATAAGAAAGCCATGAACTACCAAGGTTTTGGAGGAGGAATTCTTAGAGTTGTTTGATTGGAACTTCGTTTCCATACTTGAGACGCAGGACTTGATCTTCTTCACTGCTTCTTCCAAGGAAGCAACCTTTCCAGGAAGAGTCTGCTCCATTACCTACTCAAACGAACAAGTAGAAACAATTTTAGCATAAAACAAACGTTAAACCACCAAGCTAACTAAAACCAAGTTATGTTTCGAACCTCGGTGTCGAGGGCTAACAGTGGTTTGGTTATGAAGTCTTTGTCAGAATGATGAAGACGAGAATACCCAGTTGTGGAATGTTTGTTACCCATGTAACTGCAAAGCACTTCAAGACAGGATACTTAGCTTGTTGCATCAACGAAGACTAGGATGTTTATATATATAATCATACAACGCGTTCACTGCATTTCCATTAGAAAGCTGTGTGATTTCCTATGGAAATCCCATGAAATCATTGGAAACTTTCATTTTGATAAGATGCTGACCAGTCAATCCTTTCCCACCGAAGTAAGCTTTGACCGTGAAAAAGAACTTAGTGAAAAAGAATTCATCTTCATTTTTATTAATGTCCAGAGCTTATTGCAGTCTTCGTCAAAAGGTAGATAAAAAGTATGATTAAAAAATCGGCAGATTTAACCGATTCAACTATAAAATTTTAAATCTAACTAATTTTTTAATTGATTTATTTTAATAATCTTTATTGTTAAAAATCGTTTAATTTATTAATCATTCGATCAAATTTTATAGATTAATTAAATTTTATAAATTAAAATAAATCAATTAATTTTCATTTATTACTATCTTTTTAATTAAACTTTATTGAATCCAAACCTCGGCTGTAAGGCCCAAACCGACCCGAGGCCTACTTTTCTAACCAAAATAATATCATTTTACTTAGAAGAGTTGAACCTCAAGCTAATTGAAAATACCTTAGTCTTAGTCTGGGCCTAATTGCCATCCCTATTCTATGGGGACTGTGGGGAAGAATGTTCAGCTTTTCTACAGATTGATTCTATTGCATACCCTACTTGTTTCCCACTTAAATTTTATGTTTGAACACATCAAATCTTCACAAAAGTAGCATGTTGAATGAATAATAAATCACATGAAGAAAAGAAAGTAATGGGATAATCACACTTACAGATACAACTAGTTAGAAAATCTTACAAAAGCACCCGTTAAAGAAGGATAGAATGTACAAGCTCGGTGTATGAAAATGGAGCTATCAACATTTGTTTAACAAAAGGTTACATATTCCTAAACCATCAAATGCTGTCGAAAGATATATTCGTCCCAGCTCAACTTCAAGCAGATAGAAGAGACAGATGCTAAGACATTTATGCTGACTTTTTAAGCTTAGCTAGCTCTGCTAAAACATCCTTGAGGGGTTCTCTCAGAGTCCTTGTCTTAGGCTGGAAGAAACAAAAACATAGTTGAACAAAAACCTTCCAAGAAAACTAATAATCAAGAAAATCTTCCAACTTCTCAGTAAGGTTTTGCAACTTCATATGTCAATTCAGGAAAGACAGCACAACAAATAACCAAATAACAGATACGACATCAATCAGAAGTAGGCGTAAGAACATCACACACTTCCATGAGCAAAGGAGTAGCTGAGACAGATTCTAATCGTTGAGAGTGAGAAACAACATGCAGACTCAATACTACAAACCATCTATCTTCATAGTATGTGAATAAAGGAACATTACGCCATAAGAAGTAGGATTTTGAAGGGAAAATCATGACAATAAGTAAATTGGATTAGCTTGACTGAACACTATAAACACATTCACTTGTGCCATTCTCAGCTCAACTCAGTAACAAAGATGCTTATCACCCAATTATACATCAACCAGATAAAGGTATTCACGAAGACGAATTAGACTGCATTGGATGGTACGAAACAAACAGATTCCTTTCTCCAGCTTAACATTTCAATCGAGACTGTACGAGGATGATTGATTTCCTTTTCTAGGATCAACAAGAAAAAAGAAGTATTATTGAAAAAAGAAGTCAAATGAGCGATACCTTCAAGGACGGGACAAGTGCAAAAACTTCATCAGTAGTTTCAGGACAAACATTAGCAATCACACAAATCTGCAAGTATATATTGTAAGCAAAAGAGCAGACACATTTTCTTTTAAAAGAACCAACTGAGGCCAAATTTCATACCTCATCATCAGAAACACCATGCTTTTTTAGGATCCTAATATTTGGGTTAATAGATTGAAAACAACATTACTATTATTAATGCCATACAATTAATAGGCTATAGCCGTGCTTTTGAGGAAAATAGAAATAAGGATACTCAAGAACTCGTCTCGTTGACTGGGGATTTGTATAGTGGGCACCAGCCTTTGCAAACTGAAGTCCCCTGTCAAATGACCTGAAAATAAGTAACAAAATTTCAGAACCTCATTATCCTTCTACCCAATAGCAGCAGCTCAATAATTATCACTCACACGGGAAGTTTGATAGTAGGATCTCGAGACAATAAAACCATCTGCTCATGAACCCGTTCTAAGATTGGAGCAGCTTCACAATCCATCAGGCATTTGGCATTCTTTGGCAGTTCTATCAAGCAACGTCATTTAGTGCAATACCCAACAAAAGTACCAAATGGCATTTCCCATCTCATTAGAAACATTTGACTCAAGGAAAAAGAATATTATATCTGCATTACAATAATATCAACACATGAAATATAGGATTCCACTCGAGCATCCTCAAGCAAATTATGACCATTAAACAGTACCATTTTGAGTTTAGACTGCCATGCAATACCCAAGTTTAGTTCGATAACCTCTTACATAGAACCCAAGCTAGAAAATAAACTACAAATGAATGTGAATTAAAATTAATCATTGGTAGACCAGTGATAAAAAACATCAATCACATTGAAATTCAAATAATCTAAAAGACGGACAGAGCAAAAGGCGGAAACACCATGCATAAAGAAGCATGTGCACATTGTCTATTGCAGAATACGGCAACCATTTAGGATATGTTTGGTTGCACGTAAGGTCTTTAATGGAATGGAATAGAATGGTTTATAATGAAATGGAAGGAAAATAGATGTAATATTAGAAAATTATTGTTTGGGAGGGATGGAAGCGTTCATAATGTAATATAGTGAACTATTGTTTAGAAGAAGGATTCATAATGTAACATAATGAAATATTGTTTATCATTTTACATTCCATCCTAAACCCCTCAAATCAGAGATAACTTATTTTTACTGTTTAAGATAGAATGGAATGTAATGTGAAACCCTCCCTTTCCTATTCCATTCCATTACATTATAAACCTTCCTCTCAAACAATGGAATAATATTACATTACATTCCATTTTATTAATAACCACCCAACCAAACATAGCCTTAAGAAGCATCTAAACTCAACAACACAATCTCAATATGAAATGTAGGCAATAAGCAAAGGAAGATATTCACCTGAAATGATTCCATTGCAAGCAATATTTTTGACATACAAGAATACTAAATAACACAAAGAAGGATGCACGACCAATAGTTGAAAAACTCCAAAATGAAAGAATGATATGATACAACAAAGAAGTTGTATAGACTAAATGGTATCCAACAAGGGCCACGTAATAGCCAGAAGTTAAATATTTGGCACAAAAAATTACATAGATAAATGCCAACCTTGCTCAGCCTTAAGCTCTAGTGGTTGTGGTTCTTTTGTCACGGGAGTCTTCCCACCACTACTCTTATCTCCCTTTCCCCCTTTGCTCAAACTACCTTGAAAAGAATTAAAATTCACAGACAGGAAGAAAATCAGTATGCTAAATCTTCACCAGAAAAGTAACAGGATGTACAAGAGAAACAATGTTAGCATAAAGAAAGTCCGTGCAAAAGGCAAAGAAATTACAAAAAGAATCCGTATATGTAATAACTTACCAAACAAAACAGTAAGACAAATCAAAGAGCATAGGACAAATACCACCATACTCATCATCATCATCAACACCCTGTTGAAGTCCTGCTAAGACACGGGGTCTAGGAAACAAATACCACCATACTACTGTGTGCAAATGATCAAATGATATCACCCTTCAGAAGTTCCATTCCCCTATTTGCTTTTGTATAATTCTTCTATTTTATTGTTACAAGAGGATTTTTCTATCAGATTGATGTTAATAAGGGCATCAAACAAGAAAAGGGCAGATCCTGGAAACCTTAACTTGTTTCATTCATTGACTAACCATGGGGTAAAAAGAAATTCAACAATGTACCCAAATGAAAGGTGCTATAGGGCATGAATCTTTACAATAGATTCCAACTCCTATCCAGAATCAAAATTGCAGGGGCCATCACTTTCACATTGAATAGCCAGAAAGACCATATGATCCCAGAAAAGTGCAGAAAGATGGGAAACTTGGTAAACCTCCAAAATGTGATAAAAAATTGAGACTCTTTGAGGTGATAACTCAGAAGTTAAAACATAAAACTATTTGGCTCTAATACGATGCACGTGTTTACATGCATGAATATGCTTTTTATTGTGTTCAATTCTTACAAGCAAGACTCTCTCAAAACACGACACAGGCGTATCTAATAACAGTCTACGTCAAAGCATTGCTAAGTAAAATACTACTCGTAACTTAGACAAATTCCAGGAAAAACATAGCATAACGGTCAAAAAGAAAACTGAAACAAGAAGAAAGGATATTCAAGGCACCACCAAAAGGAAAAGAAAAAGGAAAGAAGAAACTTTGAAACAAAAAGAACCAAGTGATCCTCACCAGGAGTGGACTTGAAAGAAGATTTGACTCCTTTGGTAGGCAATGAAAATCCATTTCCTGTTTTGTCCATTTTCAGCCCAAGAAATATGCACTGAGTTCTGCATCCAGAAAATTAAGAAAAAGAGAAAAGCTTTAGTACCAAGCACTTGATTTGAAACGAAAATTGTCAGATAAAACCTTATCTACAGTGAAACAAGTTAAAATAAACCAAACCCGCAAATGCATGAACAAAAAATCCAATTGAAAGAAACTTCGATGACCCTTTTAAGAGAAGGAAAGCTACCGGTCGGAGAAAGCCAACGGAGGTGATTTCTGGTAAGTGAAAGGTCTTCTCAATCGCTTAAACCCCACTTTCTGTTTTTTTTTTATATTTAAGGAAAACATAAAAGCTATATTTCACCAATTAAACTTTAGAATTTTTAAATTATATTTTAATATTTTAGACATATATATTATGTACGCTGATTTTAGGAAATTTTATAGAAATATCAATAGGTCAGCCCGGCTTGATCACGTGGCTTGTTCGGGTCGATCAGTTCGAACAATTTTGACCCATGACTCATTTGTGACCCGATCAACCCAAGCCAAAGTTGATATTTTTAAAATTTTATACTTATAATTTTCAATTTCAAGAATTTAATTAACAAAAATTTTGCTTTATAAGATTTAATTATAATTTATCTTAAAACTTAGGAATTTTAAAAGTCTTATTCTATTTTAAATAAGTAATTTAATGACTTTTATTCTAACAAATAAAATTAAAAAAATTATTTACTATTTAAAATTATAAAGGATATTGATTTTGCACTATTGAAAATAATTAAGTGTATTTTACTATACTTATATTAATGTTTTAAAAACTCGAACCAATTCGACCGGTTTAATAAAGAAAACTTTAAACCAACTAATTTTTTTATTCAGATTACAACTTTTAAGTTCAATTTACTTTAATAATCTTTGTGATAAAAATCAATTAATTTATTAAAAATAATTAGTTTTTATAAATTTAAATAAATTGATTAATTTTTATTTAACAGCTTCCTTTTTCAATTATACTTTTAATTTTTCAATTGATAGGGATAGTCTTCTTCAATCATTTTTCAAATTATTTAATTTATTCAATTTTAACCAATTTTAAGACAAATTAATATCGGTTGAATCTTTTAAACCTTAAAACTCTTGTTTTACCAATTTAATTTCCGGTTCGGTTTTTAAAACATTGTTTATATAAGTTTAAAAAAAATTTAAAATCTATAAATTTAATTAACATTTCAAAAATTTCAACAAATATTTGGATTTAGATTGACTTAAATTTGTCAAGAACTAATTTATTCAAAATAAGTTATTATGAGTTCATAAAATAATTTATCTAAACCACAATAATTAGACATGGAAAATACATATAATTATTTCAATTCTTTTTTTTTTGGGGGGGTACATCTGAAATAAGTTGTTTTGATTAATCATTGATTTTGATTATTGCTTTGCTTTTTCTATACACTGGAGTAAAAGAATGCATTAGAAGTCCTTTCAACTTCAATGACTAATAAACTAGTGTTGGAAACATTAGACATTTCTTGCAAAGAAGACAAACCACTGCAGAGCAATCCAGCTTTAATGGGGTGCTCTAAAATTTTACTAACATCTATCCATCTATCTGTCCCTACCTTTGTTATCACGAGCATGGTCCAATCTTCGAGTAATTACCTTCTTAGACTCCAACTTGATGCTTCCTGAACCACCTTCTTCTCTAGTTTCCTTTCTTTTCACTGTTTCTAGTTCCTCTATCTCTTGTTTTACTCTTTTGTCTAATTCATGCATTGGTTTATTATCTGTTTTCTTCATCTTTTGACCATCACTTGTGCTGGTCTCTGATACTGCTGTTTTTCTAAGTCCTTCCACTCTGCTAGACTGTTCTTCTTGGCCTAATTGTAATGAACTCAGATTGTCAGTAATCTGTGTCTGTTTCCCTTTGAAGAGTAGCTCCTGATGATCCACTGGCCTTAAACCTTTCTCTTGTTCAAAGAAAAGCATCTGCACAACTGTTCTTAATGGCAGCCTTTCGTTCTTGACTGCATGAGCTCGGACTTCTGGTGATAGTTTTTGACAGTCTAAGATTTTGCACAGCTGCTTCTTGTCTGTTTTGCTTAGATCATGATGCTCCTGAAGAATGTTGAAACTGGAATTAGTTATATAAATGAATTAAGACAAATTAGCTATATCTGATGAATAGGAATTAAGTATTTTCATACCTTGAGATAATTGTTGACTGCCTTGTAAAGGTCATCATGATCTTTCCTGGAAACATCTGGCAAAGCTTCTGCAAGAGCTACCATTTTTGCTACTGGCGTGTTTTTATCCTTGGCAACCACTTGAAGATAAGAATCAATGAGCTTTGCAATCTTTCTAATTGATCTCAAGAACTCAGCGTTCTGTGCTGGTCCAGGTGATTGTCTTCTCCATAGAACCATGAAACTTTGTACCACAGACATAACCAAGTCGATGTCATAAAAGTGCAACTCGGAGGATGTATGTGAAGGGAAAAGCAAGTCATTCACTGACGCCTCTTCAAGCTGCAGACTGCATCTTCTAATGAGTTCTGTCCTTATAACTGCAGATGTTCCTAGGTAATTTGCTATGCTCAGAAGTCTAAGCAAGAATCCAACAGATAATGACCCTCTATCTGCAGGAATCATGTTCACAATGGCTTCAAGGATTTTGTTCTTTCCCACAACATTTTCAGTTTGAGAGCCTGAAATTTCAGGAGGTATAACCTTTGTAGTGTCCGGCAACCAACGACAGGCGTAAACGTGCAAGGCTTCGCCAATAAGCTGTGGCGGCAGCATGTATGTTGATCTGATTGCGGTAATTATACATCGGAAAAGATCTATGTCAAGGTCAGACGTGTCTTCTGTCCACCAATCCTTAGGGACAGACTGCTGATGCTTTTTGAATCCTGGTCTGGTGTACGTATAGGACCATGTGACCTGCAATGGAAATAATTTAAGAGAAGGAAAAAAGACAATGCCTCTATTGAATGCTGCGAAGAGAGAGCAGAAGTAATTAGACAACCTTTGCTGGTGGTGTCAAGATCTTTTCAACAATCGAATCAATGCATCTTCTGATGATTCCTAGATTTTCAGACCATTCAAGTAACTTCACAGTGCTTTGTAAAGTGATTATAGAATCCTTCCAACCTTCCAAGATGCATGAATTGAAGAATGCCTCAAGTTTAAGAACTAAATTCCCCTTCTCAACTGATTCTGTCATTCGGAGGAACTTAGCAGCACATAATGCAGACACAAAATTGTGAGCGCTGAGATTGATTGTTATTCCATAGCAAAATTTAGCACACAATTCAAAAGCATCCTCCCCACCAGGAATGTCATGAAGCTCTATAGTAACAGTATTCGAATTGTCCGATTCCAAACATAGCTGTTGTAAGAGGCCGCATTTTGGAAGAAGTGAAAACTGCAGCTAAAAGCAGCAAAATCAATAAGAATCCAACTAATCTAAGATACAGAGGAATTTGTTAATGCAGTACAACAGGCACTACAATCCTTGGCTCTTCTAACCTTACATCATTCTTAAAGTTCCAAGCCTTTACAAATGAAGTAAATCTCACTCTCAAATGGAAGTAGTACATGGTATCATTTTTCAACTCCATTAAATCATACCTTATGCAGACGATAACTAATGTTGTTGATTTGTATGACAAGGTCGCACGGCGTATCCGTCACGACAGACCTGCATTTTGTTAACAAGTAAATTGACAAATTCATATGGAACTTTCCATGACGAGAAGCTATTGATGGTGTGACAAAGAACACACCTGGTAGCCTCTTCTGTATAGAAGGTATCTGGCTGTGTACCCAGTTTCATATACTTCATTGTTGCAGTTCTTTATTCCTTCAGTTGAATGGTAATTGTAAGAAAGTTTTGCTTCACAATAACAAGACATGCCCTTGCAGAGCTTTACTCCAAAGATATCCAATGATTGAGAAACCTTCAGATGAACAAAAGAAACTGAAATGACTTACTTTCTTTGAGCAATCTGAACTGTGATATAGTTAAGAGTAATATCACTCTGCAGAAGAAACAGATGTAAAAGAAAAGAAAGGGAAAATGACAACGCAACCAAACTACTCAAATTTAATGTCTCACTTTCCACAGCACAATTTTAAGGGTTCCCCATTATCAACAACTTGGCTGCAATAAGCAGTTAATACCATACAAATATTTAACTTCTGAGCCATTTTTTTCCAGCAGAAATGGTAAATCAGGTAATTTTAATGTTTTTCTATATACATTGTTCTAGTTCAGTAGACCTGAAAACTAAAAAAAGCAAACAGTTGTTACTCAAGATGGAGGACCAAGGACTCATCTCAATCAATTCTATGACCCCTTTCTGATTTTGTTTTCAATTCAGTATTTTATAGTTGATTCCTTCATCTCTACTTCATATCCTGTTTGGACGGAGGTAAAATATCGGAAGGGAACCAGAAAAAGACTGTTGTGCTAAAAAAAACTTTTTTAATTTGATAATTCTAGTATAAAATAAAACTATTTGGAAAAATGCAAAGATTAGAGGGAATTGAAAGAATTGAAGAAATTAAATCTTTGAACCAACTTGTACAGAGAAATTTCCAGATTTCATTCATGGCATACTTTCAAGAAAAGTAACTAAGGCAAAAGTGCACTCAATCTAACAGCTGCAACAGTTGAGAGGACAGCTTTCTGAATGAATTTCTCATCATGAGTTGGCTCACAGGTATGTCCAAAATAAGCATAAGCATAAAGAAGAAGAGGACAGAAAAGCTGCAATTGGAGAGGAAGAAGAAGAAGAAGAAGAGGCCATGAAAGACTTGTCCATCCAGCCACATTACTCTTACAGCTTTGGAAATCAAAAGGTGATGCAAAAATAATACACAATTCACTGTTTCAATGCAAATTGACAAGTAGCCCTTACCTCACCTTTAGTCTAACAAGGGTCCCATCATCTTCACCAACCCTACAAGCCCTTAAATATGGAAGTTATATAGTGTTTTCCATACCTGCACAAACAGGGGGGAAAAGAAAAAGAGAAATATTGCAGACAATTCATCAACTTTTTGCTGTCAGGCACTGAGAGATAGTAGAGAAGAGGAGGGATGATAATGATGATGATGATGCCAGAAGGACTCGTAAAAAGAAACTGTAACAGTTCCATTACCTTTCAGACCGCAAAATCCCAACAAATCCATGCAAAGTTGTTAGACAAAATTTTGGCAGTTCCATTATAAAGTTACCTCAAGGTGGTCGAAGTTCATTAAATATGGTTTTACAGCAACTCAGACCAGTCTCACACCCTCGCCGCATGTCCTACATAGCACCTTGGGATTTTTGTACTTCTCTGCTAAAACTACGACAGTTGTTACGTTCGAGACTAGAACTTCCGGAGAATCCGGTTTCGAGGAATTTGGTAAGAGAGTAGCGCTTGCCACGCAGTAAATGCCAGAAGGGTTTTTGTTTAATGCGACTCAAACGCTAGAAAGGAGTAGTGGAGGAGATGGTGGTGGAGTAAAGGAAGCTATTCTATGGCTGCCCACTTAGACATTAATGACTGACGAGCCTTTATATTTCTAGAACAAATAAAGATTCTCCATTAATGGTATAATTGTACGTCTAGGGAGTTCCAATCCTCCCTTTCTCATCTTTTCCCTTAAGCATTGAATGTTCATGGACTGTTAAAAAGTAACAGGAACGCTATTATCGAACTGTTCGGTGCAAAAAGGAATGGAATCCTATTTCTTGAAGGAGAGAAAATGGCAAGAAATCCAACAAGAAGCAATCCGTGAGTGTCTTTGAAATTACCCTGAAATTTGTATTTTTCTTGTAAATTTAGCATTTTTTCTAAGTCACTTATCACATAAGGCATGGCTAAATGTAGTTAAAAACAAAGTAAATTGTATGTATGGTTGTTTTGAAGCAATATCATTATCATGTACTAGACATACTAGTCATAGATAATTTGGAATTATATGAAAGGCATTATAAAAGAAAAGAACTTTTAAATGGGTATTAAATGCACATTATTAGTACTAAAAAATACACAAGAGGAGAGACATCAAGCTTTTATATGCATAGAGAGTGATTCATCAATACTTCTTTCAACATATTTTTCATTTTTGTATAATCTTTTTTGTGTTAAAAATATAAAGTCAAGCCTGAAAACGCTTGCCAAAAAATCCCATGTCTCTAACATTGTCAAGGACTTGAATATATCACACAAAACTTATAACCAGGATCAATGTGAACAAGGTGACACCTCAGAAGACAATGACTTGGACTACTAGTGGTAACAATGGTGACTAATTAAAACTTGTATGGTCGTTTTTTTAACTTTCCTATTCTACTGAGCCTCAAGCAATTGTCTTTTTAGGCAGCTTCAGGATGTTCTTGAACACAATACAGTTTCTTTTTGTGAGCATTTTCCAAGTGGGGTGGCTTGGATTTGGTTAAGTTTCATAATTGAAGAATAAAGCGTGACCTTCCCATTCTTAAGAAAGATCGGCTGTTTAAAGTGGTCCAGAGAAAGGAAAGGAAAAAAAAAAGCACGTGGTGCTGGTCCAGGTGCCTTTATCACCATTGATTGGTTCATATCTAACTCAGTGGTGTGTCAGGCCAATGGTGGTGAAGGAAAAATAAGGAACTCAGTGCTTAATATAGCAAAGCATCAAGTACCCATGAGAGAGCCCCTAAGATCTCCTTCTAAACAGGAAAATTATAGCAGACCCTTTTTCTAAAAGCCAAAGCTGCTTGCTTTACTACATCACCAGTCCAAAACCAGACAAAGCCATTGAATGCTTCAATGTATGGAAGAATCTCCAATGGCTTCCAAAGACACTTCTATATATACATAATTTGATGCTTACGATAGTATTCCCCTTTTTTTATGCTTATGATAGTATTCCCCTTTTGTGTAAATTGATAAAGAAACTTGTCGATGAGGTCCCAGAAAGGTTTTCATAGTTTTCTTCTTGTCCATATCCTATGGGAATTTCTTTAAAGTACTTCATTTTATATATTTCTTTTAAATCCTCTAGGTAAGTCAGGCAGAATCTACATCTGCGCATATCAGAACAAATAAGAACCTTGAGATTTTCTAGTTGGCTCTTCAATGGCAGACAATAAAAACAGGCCAAACGGATTTCTGTCAATCAACTCATCCAATTATCTATATACCAACAGGAAAAAAATTAGCACTATATCATCATCGGGACTGAACCAGAACACGAACTATATTGTTAATAGTTATATATACATCCACATATGTACCAGCAAGTGTCCGTCTGGTCATGTGTTGTTAAATGTATGCAAAGAACATATCTATAGCGAAAGGAAGAACGTACCATGAGTATCTGATTGGTGTTGTTTAGTGACTCCAAAGGAATACCAACACTTAACATATGGTCAAAAAGCTGCAAAACTTTGGCTTCCAGGTCTTGAGTTCAGCTTAATGAACAAGAGAAACTCTTTCTGATATGAATCCAATAGTAGTAGTCAGTACAAGTAGGGGCACTGAAACTCAGAAACTAACATGCACCCATCAACAGACATGCACATGAGACGAACATATGCCACAAGAAAGGAAAGGCCTTGTTGGTTTCATGCATGGAATTCTAGATAGAGAGAGAGAGAGAGAGAGCTTGAGTTTGTGGGTTTCTGTTAAAACAACACGACTAGCCACCAGTGACTCAGACAAGCAACTTAAAAGAGAAAATGAGTCTCCTCTTTTTTCCTCACCAAGACTAGTGGAGAGGAGCGAGCAATCGAGAGAGAGACAGGGGCGTGTTGGCTGGAATTAGTCAACAAGATGGTAATGAATGAAAGGCATACTATATGATTGACTGGTTGAACGAAACTATATAAAAAGGTAAAAGCAGGATATAGGGATAATAAATTCAAAACGTCGTAATCTTTTGAATTTTTTATTCAAGATTTTTAGTTTTTTATAATTTTTTAAAATTTTCTATAACTTAAATTTATTTAATATATTATGTTCATTAAATATTATGTAAATCATTCGCATCAACAAATTAAAAATGATCGATTACTTAAAATTAAACTTATCATCCCAAAATATAAATAAACGGATAATTTGCCTCTTTTTTAAATATAAAATTGATAAATATTATTAATTAAAGGAAAAAAGATTTTAGCTAAATTAGCAGACACAAAATGTTGCAAAGTAACTGAAGGTTAAGTTGAATCGGTAATGGACTCTTCTGATTTAAATAAGGTCGCGAGTTTAAACCGCTTTTATGTATGCAATTATTTAAAATTTAGAATCAAAGCTTAACTTCCTGTAAAAGACCTGCCTATCTCGAACAGAAATTAATCTAAATATAGATGACTTAAAATTATCTTCTTATAATTAAGACTTTCTTAAAATACCTCGAAAAGACCAAAGCAAAAATTGTTGCAAAGTATTGTCATTTGATTCAAAGCATGACAATCTATGACTACTAAATTTAATGGTTGATGTAATATTTTTTTCAAGTTCTGACAATTACATCAAGACTACTTAATTAAACTATCCAATTTAATTCTAATTTGAGAAAATATATTGACAAATATTATTGTTCAAAAGATTTTAATTATCTTTTATAAAAATATAAAAAATTATTAAAATTATCATATAATGGTTTCTTTGTATAATTTATATGACAATTAAAATTTTTAATTATTTTAATAAATTTTAATACTATGAGATATTATTTGAATAATTAAAAATAAGATAAAGTTTGCGTCTTGCCCTCGAGCTAAGAGTTTATTTGAATAATTAAAAATGATAATATGATTTTTAAAAATGAATAAATTTATAAGAAGAATTTGTACCTTATCTTGAGTTAAATCTGATCATTGAATTGATAACCAAAAAAAGGAAAAAGAAATGAAATAATATAAGAGGAGGCAATGTCTATAGGGAAGGACCCACCTGCTAAAAAAGAAAGGCAAAAAAAAAAAAAAGCGAGGAAGTCATACAATGGGGGTCCCAGAAGAGAAAGATCCTGTGCGGTATTCCTCATCATGCTTCTCCCCAATAAGAGGGTATATTCCCCTTGTAATAGGACCTTCCTTTTCATTTGCATGTCGGCCACGTGTCTTGTCTTGTTGCCGTTGGTTTGCGCTGTTGATTGGATTGCTGTTGTTGGTTGTTTTGGAGGCCAGACCCAGACAACCACTTCTCTTCGATGTCTGGGTTACGATATAAGTTCATGCGTGCAAGGCTTGTCTGGTCCTTGTGTCTATTTCGCATTCACACGTGTTATCTCCGTCTTTTCTTGGCCCTTTGATTTGATAACATGTGTAGGTATTCTTTTCCCCTTGGGTCCAATCCAAGTTGACACACACACGTCCACTAGATATAGAGATATGGACCACCTAATTCAAATATCTTGAGATTTTTTAAGAATTTAAGAGAAATTTTTGTTTTATATTAAACCTTTTTTCACTTATATTAAAAAAATTGTTAAACTATCTCTAAATTGTTAATACTTTTATTTAAAAAATCGTATTTAAAACAAATTTGCTTTGTATTGAATTTATTATTAATTAATTATATTAGATATATTATTTAACGAGCTTATTTTTAATTTTTTAAGTTAATTTCTTTGATCTAATTTAAAATCTTAAATTTGAGTTTTGAATTTTTACCTTTTTAACCAAAATTTCAGATATCGTAAATTAAACATACTATATTTTACAAATAGACTATTTTTGTAACTTGAACTCGTGACCTTCTAATCACAAAAAAAATCTTACTTATATCAATTTAATTACTTAAAATTAAATTATGATTATCTTATTCGATTTAAAATTCCAACAAAGATTAAAGTATTAGTAAAAATTGTAGGTCAAACCTAGCTCAAAATAACATGCTTTCACTATTTTTGTCAACATTTATAATTGTTTATGTCCTCCTGGCATCAAGGGAGCCGTGGCTTAATACAGTCTTATATTTAAGAAAGTAAGCTTTAGTGCGCTTTTGGTCTGCCAAATTCAAACTAATTAAGGTGGTGAAGATGATTATGCACATCATAATCTTGATTAGTGTTATCCTTAACTACTTTTTAGCGGTGAGATTTTGATATGGTTATGATCTGTATTCTATTATAGATAACAATTTCTTTCTCAATGCCTATTGTCCCCAGTGCTTTATAGCTCTTTGTTTTAGTCCATAATCATTATTTAAGTGTTAATCATGGTAATCGATTCTCTTCATGCCTTTTTTGTTCTTTCAATGTCCCACATGCTTTCTCTTAATCAATTGGTTCTTTACATGCAGACGTTGAAACCGCCTGTAATTATAGTTAAATTTAAGAAATTAAAAGAAAATTAATTACATGTTTACAGTTCTTTTACGATTTTAAGTGACAATGTTAAAGCAAACTCATTCTGTATAATCATTTCTTATACTCAACATTTTTATACAATCCACCAATTTAATACAAGGCTCTACTATATTTGAAGTAGCACATTTTAAGAAATATCCCTACTTGGTTCTAAAGTTTGTAGCATACTCATTTTTCTCTTGTGGGAGTGATAATAAATTCAAAACTGAGACAACGTAATTTTTACGAGTTTTAAATTAAATTTGGATATGTTGAAGTTCGATTAAATAAAATAACGTCGTTTTGATCAAACCGATTCAGGTTATTTGAGTCAAATTGTCGTTTACAAATGAATGCAAGGATTATATTTCTTGATCTATATTTTTTTGGGATAAATACATGAGGGCTTTCTGCATTTTGATCTTTCAAATGTTATTCCTTATGTTCTAAAAATGATCACTTATCTCTTATTTAATTATCACTTATCTCTTATTTAATTATTAGACAATCCTCTCTATCATATTCTACAAATTTTTTGTTTATTTTACTCAAAACAACGTAATGTTAAAATTTTAAATTTTAATACAACATCATTTTGAAGTTGTAAATAAACAAAAAAATTAATAAAATATAACATCAAATTATGTAATAAATAAATATTATTGTACATAAATTTTAAAATATAAAAGTAGAAATAAAAAAATCAAACCATAAAACTCTAGTATAATTAATTCTATTTGTAATGATGGTAAAACTTGCAATAACTATCATTCAAGTGCACATTAAAGAAAATGTCAGATACTTGCAATGTACTCTAGATAAATCATTTTGATAAATTAGTGACTTAAAGTTAAATAAGAAGTTTGATTTAACTAATGTTTGTAAACCTTAACTTATTTTTACTCCCAATTAAACGAGTTTGAATTCTCTGTCCAAAATAACCATGTCCAATACTGTCCAACCCTGACCAATGCCTAAAACAATTTCGATTTAAGCATTGGTTAGGGTTGGACAGGGTTACATATTTTGGATAGAGGATCCAAATTCTAATTAAACTTCTTTTTCAAAATTTTAACTAAATTATAGTCTTCTTTACTGTTACTCAAACTTGCAACCTAGGAGGCTCAAGTTAATTTATCATGTTTGCTTGCTGCTGAAACTACATTAGACTCACTCCAAGCAATCTAAAGCAAAATGTGGTCTAATTGCTTGACAAGAAAAATACTTATTATCATGGTTTTCAAGTACCCTAATTAGCTCCCAACCAGTCTGATAATCCTATACATTTTATTTACATTACACTATACCAACAATGAAGGTGAAATTAACTGCCAAAAATGGAAACAATTGATAGTTCAGAGCTCAAAATTTCTTGGAATCCATGATAAGAAAGGCATATCTGACAAGAAAATCCTGTCAACCTAGGAGGTTTCAATGCGCGTTTAAGCTGGAGCCAAGAAAAAACCCTAGCCTGTGAATGCCTTTAGTCAACCTGCACTCTAGGGTGTAGCCCCTCATTGTTCCATATTTGGGTAGTCAAGTATAGTTGATACCACACCACTGTCCCCTCCTTTTTTTTCTTCAGTTCGTGGAGTGGGTTCCAAGCTATCTATGACCGCAGCATTTTGGAATGGAGGCTTTTCACGATCTGGGCTGTGCATCTATTTTGAGCGGGATAATTCTTTGGTTAAGTTTCACTTCTGCCATTTTTGGGCAGTCACCACCACCATTGCTGCTTCTATCTCTCGGCCATTGATAGATTGTGGGGTGAGCTCTATTCACCTGTTTTTTTTCAAGTGATAGAATTTGGATCCTATGCCATGTTTGTGCTTCTAAGAGTAATTATAATTTGCTCAGCTTTTGTTTTAAGGAATCTTTAACAGTGAAAGGACACGAACCAAAAGAGAAACGACAAGTCATGGTGTCTTTCGATGGCTCACTTGCCTGAAAGATGATAGTCTGGTCAGGACCGGACCCTCCACTTTCTAATAAAGCTCTAATTTGGATTATCATTTAAGCAACAACACAAACGAAAAATAGAAAACAGTTAACTTTATATTGGTATTTTTAAATACATATTAAATAAATTGTCGAACATACGTAATTTATAAATAATATTTTACGAATGCACATAATTTAAGAGTTTATTTATTTTCACTTTTCGATTTTTAAATTATGTAAAAATTTTGTTTATTTAATTTTTAATTTTAATTTCTTCGGATAATCATAATTTATGAAAATCATACATTTTGATTTTTTTTGTTATTTAATTATATAATATCACAAATACAAACACAAACATAAAACACATAAAGCTATTCATTTTGCGAAAATCGAGAGAGGGTCATTAATAACCAGAGCCTTCTTCCGCAACTTAAACATGTTTTTCTGATCACAAAGAAGCAAATTTTACCAATTATTTCAAGGCTCTCTCTCGTCAATTATTAATAATAATTATTAACATTTCAATTTCATATATTTTAGTTTTATAATTAATTTAAAATTTTAATTTTAAAAATAATTTAATTTAATAATAACTTAATAAATGTAATTTAAACAAATCTTATAAATTTATAAATTCTAAATAAATTTTGGTTTAATAATTATGAATTTTTAATTAATTTTTATAATAAAATTAATTTGTATCTAATTTGTAATTATTATTTATAATAAGAATATAATCATATTAACATTAATAATTAATAGTTTTTGTTTTAAAAAATAAAAATAACAACTTTTGTCTAAAGAACTTTTGAAAATTCTCCTTTCCACTCGGAAACCTTTAAGACTCTTCTGAAAATTGTCTCCTCAATGATCCGGTTCGTATGGATACATTGTTTAGAAACAAACACATTATACCCCAAAATCAAATCTCTAGATATGGTGCTCGTCCATTGTTTCTAGCTCATGCTAGCTATGGTCATATCATTTTCAGTTTGACATATAAGAAAACATCAAAGTCCCCATAATTTGACCCGCTGCCAATCAATAGTAGCTCTTGAGAGCATATGTTTACCTCGAGTTTCCCAAAAAAAAGAAAAAAAGTTGTTTTTTTTTCTTTTTTAAGTGTTGCAAATTGCAATGATTATGTGATATAGTCACGTAATAGCATGATTTTGTGCTTGGAGAACGGAGAAAGCGTGAGAAGAACGAGTAATAGCTAAAGAAACTTCGGGTTTACAAAATTGCAGCATTTTCACCTTTTCAACTTCAAGCTCAATGTCATCCAATTTCAGTTGGTAAATGGTAGTTCAAGTGAGCATGAGCCAAACTGAGTCAAAACATAAGGCTTATCATTCCAATGACTTAAAGATCGGGTCAAAAATTAAATCAATAAGATAAAAAGTTTAAAATTTCATTTAAAAAGTTGAATGGTAAAAAAAAAACTCAACTCCAAGTTGTTCAAGAATAGTGGCATTAATTTTCTCGATCCTTTGTCTTTGGATTAGTCAATTATAACTCAACGGTAGAGTGTCACCTTGACGGTAATAAATTTTTTAAAATTAAAAATATAAAATAATATCTTTTTTTAATTGAGTCTAAGCTTAGACAACTCAAGCCCAAGATTAATTAAAAACACATAAATCTGAACCCATGGGTTGGCCTATTATCATCTTTATTATTATTAAATCGTCATAAAACAGATTACATATTGAATAAAATTAAAAAATTTAAAAAATAACTAAAGAAGACTATTTATCTGTAAAAAAATTAAAGTTTAATTAAGAAACAAAAATTGATCAATTTTTATTTAGTAGTTTTTTAATTAATTTTTATTTAATAATTTTGTTTTTAATTAAACTTTAAATTTTTCAATAAATAAAAATAGTCTTTTTCAATTATAAAAACTGACCGATTAGTTAATTAATTGTTTGATTTTTAATAACAAATATCGTTTTAGTGAATTTTATCAATACAACGTTGTTTTAATCTCTAGCCTGATAAAGCTTTGAGATGTCCGAACTTGATGCAGTTCAGTTTGAACTGTTCAACCCGAACCTCACCGAATTTTAAGCCAGACTCGGGCAGAAGAAAGGGTCAGATTAGGCCCCGGCATAGATAGCCTGTTGCCATCCCTATTCAGAATAGGCTTACATCCACAACCTGCAGTTAGAGGTCCTGGCAGTTCGTAACGAGAATGCATTTCCAAGAAATCTTAAAATGGTATATTATAAATGCTTTCATTTTCATTTTTCTATATCCCCAGGAGAACTTTCAACCTCTGAAATGAAATCAAGCTGTGCCATTAAAAGATTAGCATTATCATACCTAGTTTTCCCGTACACTGCCTCATTGTTGGTCCTGCTCTCTTCTGAATAGATTGTCTGTCAAGTTCCCTGACAAGAGTAAATGTCATTCTTTAGGCTAATTTTAAGAAGTCTAATGAAAAACTTTGGATCAACTATATACCTGAGATGGAACAAAAGAATCACTAAATTGCTTCTGTAACTTTGCTCTCAAATACAAAGCTTAACTTACATGTGCAATTACCTTTCCCTGCCAAAGCATGTGCAAGTACAAAACCAAAATTGTAACAAAAACTTCCCACTTACAGCCGAAATAACGGCCTCTTATACAGACTACAGCTATCCACAGCATTAACCATCAATAGAAGCATAGAGCAAGTTCGGTCACCAAACAGATCATCCTCATCATCTTTGTGATTATTCGAGTTTGAGACCTTTCTGGGCTTTATCCTTGACGAACCAGTAGCCTTCCCTATGGATGATCAATTGGAGGAGGTAGTTTATCACCAGAACTAACAGTAGATTTTGCCACAAAAAGCGTACCTTACCAGAGAAGGAGTCTCCATAAAGGTCATCATACATTGCAGTTTGTGGAGTGGTTTTGACCTTGTTCGACACTTCTTGGAGCTTATTTGTCACACTTTTTGCAGAACCACTGTTTTCCTTTGTTGATGAATGCTCCTTGCCTTTGGATATTACCATAGTCTGCACAAGAGATTCATATTTGCCAACAAGGCTTCCTTCTTTGACACCTATAAGACCAGGTTCTGTCTACATCTACTCCAGCTGAAATACCAACCACTTCACCCAGCTTACCCCCAACTTGATCCCTGAGAGCTACCTTGCTTTCTTGACTTTCTTTACAGGTCTATCCGATAAGTTGTCCGATTTGCTAGACTTTGATGGTAAATCCGGCTTTGTCATGCCGTAACGTTTGAGAAGAGTATTACATGCCACAACAGCTTCTTCTTCAGCTGGATCGGGAGGTGGTGGTAACTTAATCTCTGAAGTAGGAGGATGGTGTGGAAAAAGAGCTGCATCATTCTTTCTCAAGATGTAAGTTTGTGTTGAGGCAGCAAATCGAAAAGACTGCCCCACTTCAAGCTCGACAGGGTTATCTTTTGTCAACCGCTCATTTGCCACAAATGTACCATGAGCAGACCCCAAATCAATTACATAAATGCTGCAAGAGTTAGAAGTGTACTGATGAAGTCAAGTAACCAATATCATCTCTATTTCAACAGTAGTCAAACTCATAGGCAACTACATCACGTTTGATTAGATTAAAACGCTTCTGAAGCTTTAAACAGTTAGGTGGACTGTAAATCCTAACACTTCATTTTTCTAAGCTATTAAGTATAACAAACAATGAGATATTAGGATGAATATCATCTTAATCAAAATACTTAGGCATGGTAAACATATCAATTTGTTTCATGCAGCTTATTCTACAGAAGTTACAATCCAAATGATTATCCAACTTTCTCCTTACTCAGGCGGGAGTTCTTGTAAATCCACAAGGATTATGTTAATCATCCTAAAACACAAACATGCCAAAATCAAACTAGAAGCCCCTGACAGTAAAAGGAACATACTTTTAGGGCTCTGGTTCTTTCATGACAATTCAATTTCCAGGAAGCTAATTGGAAGAGAGTGAGAGAAGGTATCAGCACAATATAATCAAGTGGTTCTAAATGAAACAAGAAAATAGTTAGTAACAATACAATATATGAAAGCATTAAGTTTCTTGGCAACTGCCACACCTTCCATTCTTGTGAGGAACGACGATAGCATGTTGTCGTGACACAGACTGATGATCAAACCCAAAATCACAAGTAATGGATTGCCTTCCAAGGATGTGTCTCCTCCTCTCCAGGTTAATCTGATCAAGAACCTCTCCGTCCTTTAAAACCTCAAGATAATAAACTCCTGGTCGAGGTTCAATTGCCCAGTCAGCAGGCTGTCGCGTAGATTGTCCCCCTCCAACCTGGATCAGCTGTGGAGTCTGCCCCACCAGTGACCCTGCCTCAGGAACTGCCTTTTGAGCAGCATAGAACTGTTGTTGGAACCGTGTTTGTGTCTGAGACAGCAAATGCTGAACAGACCATGGACTAACCGATCTGGAAACCTGTTGGAGATTGGCGTTTGAAGCCGAATTGGCAGCAACTGAAAATGGTTCTGCAAACTATGCTTTCTTAAATCGTTCTAAACCAACACTACCATACATTATCTACTATTTGATGCTACCAGCTTAAGCTTCTTCCTCAGAATCTACAAAGATTAGCATCTCAGGAGGCACTAGAACTTAAAAAGGCACTGACACAGGTGCTCAAATTTGTATAGCTCCAAGAGAGCACACCGCGTCCAGTCACCTTCCTATCCAAACCCACGCAACGCAACGCAACGAAAGCTATAAGAGTGACATTGATAAAGACGCCATCTTTACCATTAGAAGAAAAAAAACAACATTGAACGCATTATCATCACAAAATCTTATAACCAATACACCCCACCAAATCCCAACTGAAAAAAAAGGAACAGAAACCAAAAACCCACATATAGTTTGAATTCATAAGAACAACAAAGTTTCCCAACTTCCAAAACAGCATGGCTAAACTATTTGTCGTTACCCAGAATTAGTACAACTACAAAAAATGAAAAAGACAATTGCTTTAAAGAATCAAAAACCAAAAGTGGGTGATTTTCAAGGGAGAGTTTTACCTGATGAACTTTAGGGCTTGGGTCGGCACTTTTATTCTTAAAAAGTCGATAAAATTTAATAATGAGAGAGCTCATATTGGAGGGAGAAGGGGCTCATCACGAGTGATGTTTACAATGCATGAAGCAATCTGCCTTGTAGACCAGTTGCACATCACCACGTTCATTCTCATGGTATTATCTTCCCTCTCTATAATATGGGTGATATATTTTTTAATTAATTAATTTTTTAACCATTGAACAAAATAATATCATGTTTTTTCAAACCGGTTCGAGATAAGTTGAGTTCGGTTACAGCAATCAAACCTGAAGTGTGTCTAGTCTGTTCAAAAAGCCCAAACACATGGAAAACAAGAGCAATTAAAACCTGAATAAGTATGAATGATTAAACAAAAGATGGTCCCCCTTTGCTAATTGGTATAATACTCTTTGTGTCATATAAATAGAACTAACAAATAGGTTATAACACTTTTTGTACAGTACTTATGAACAGATAACACTTCTACATATTACAACAAAAAATGAGGATCTGAAATCTGATATTGCTAAATTAATAAAAGAATGATTTGGGTGTTGCTCTGCAGGCAGGCTTAGCTACTGCATCTTCTACTTCTATACATATTCCCTCTTCTTACAAGCATCGCCTGTAAGCTAATCTGCCACCACCCAATAGGTCCTGACCAGGAGTCTTTAAATCATTGACTTGTAAACAGGTCAAAAGAAAGGGGTTTCCTTTATCAATGTTGCTAGCACTTCAGGCACCATACTGTTTCTGACAAGGATTTTCATTGTTCGTAGTTCCGATTCCTATTGCCATCACAATCATCCACATTAAGGCAAGAAGGAAAACCTGTGGCCTCCTCCACACATCCTAACATAAGTCTGCGGGACTCCGCAAAAGGAATTCACGAATCACGAGGGAGCATCTTTGGTGTAGATGTATATCCAACTTTATCAGCAGAGTCCATACAAAACATAATTGATAAGTTTCGTGGGAACATATTATCTATTTGAATACTCCCTCTCGACAAAGCTCAGTGTCATCTTCAAGCGACCTTGGAGATTTGAAAGGACGTTCTTTGTTATCTTTTTCTGATGTTTGGTGCTTTTAAGCCAAGCAAGTCCAAAGGATACCTGCACATGACAGCCTTTTGGCTTTGAAGGCATATCCTCAATTTGGAACTTCAGGTGAATCTGCAAACAAAATTCATGCCAGCCATTAGTCAAAGATCGGGAAGAGTCAAACCGACACCAGAAAAGGAAATAGAAAAAGTGGGAGAGAGGGTGCCAAAATATGGGGGCATGAATTATAATAGTCACAGACAAACTTAATGAAGCAGAAACATTTAAAGAAGAACAATCTCAAGTTGCAACCATACGTTAAAACAGTCACCAAGCGGCACTCCATGAAGGGTAGCAACATCATCCACTACCCATCCTTTCTTATCAGAGAGGAGGTATTTCTGCTGTGTGCTTGTAACTTCTCCTCCATAACGAGATACACGTTTGGTTAATCTGTAACATATTTGCCTTTCATAAACATCATTCTCTGATTCCCACGGCGTACAAGAATAGTTATCAAACCCAGATTTTTCCATAACTTTGCGTTCCAATTCACCATCACCAAACAGTTTCATAACAAAATCCACCTATAACATTATCAAGCACAATCAGATAAAGATCTTAAAAACATAATGCAAACTAAGTTGAACATGCAGATATCCCAATGATAGCATATCATCATTATTCATCCTCAGGCATAGAATATAGAAGCGAGACATCAAGAGAGAACAAGAATACTTACAGGGACAGAAAGATAAGCAGAATGAACTTCAGACATGCTGACATCATCAAGACCAATGTCGGAGCCACCCTCCTCCGTTGGAAGGATCTTACTGTCAGATTCTTCTTCAATTAACTGAACCACCTCAGGAGTCAATGCTCTAGCTTTCCATAGAGCCATGATTGTCCTATTGAGGATATGAACATTAAATTAGTTAATGTTATAGAGTCAATTCTCCATCTATTATTATGCACTAGTCACAGGACAAACAAACTATTAAACAAAATTATTCAGTATATACATCAATGTTTGAAAATTTGAAGACAAATTAGGATATTAGTTATGTAGATACGAGAGAAAAGAATATCTTAGCAACTGAAAAAAGTACATCAGTACTAGACAAGCTCATTTGGTTCATTCGGTGGAATGTGATAGCATAGTCAAGAAGCAGCAGCTTTTCAGAATAAGCCTCTCTATAATAACCAATCAGAGACCCTAATGACTGGCAAGCAAGGTTCAATACAGTAAGCATTTGAATTTTCCAGGCGTTATCAAGGTGAACATGAAGGTGGCCATGGAAAATCATACTTTATGAAGTCCTCCAAAATCCCCCAACAATTAATTGCACATCGTCAATATGATTATCGAGTTTACTTCAAAAAGAAAAAAGTGCATATAATTAAACAAAATCCACTGCATAACAACCACATCACTCCACTAGTACAAGTTCAACCAAATGGATGAAGGCATTGCATCAATCATTTACCGGTGTGCTACACTGAAGGATACAAAAGAATGGAAATGGAACTTCAGCCTCCCCTCATCATCTTGTGATTTTGCCCCATGCCTTGCGTCCATACCTCTTCCCTGTCGGAGTGTGAAAACAATAACAGGACTGCCCATTGATGACAGAGTAGGAGGGTAAACTTGAATGTCTTCTATGTCCTCCCAAAGAAAGAAGAACGTAGTCTTGTGTCCAAATATATTAGAATGGAACCCAATTATTCGTGCTGACAGAAATAGGCGACCCTGAAGACACAATGCTGCAAGTCAATAATAAATGAGGAAACAAGTATGGCTAGATGTCATATTTTTCTATCAAATGAAAAATAAAAGGAATGAAATGACTATCAAAAGACCCAAGGATCATCAGAAAATTTCAATATCATGTAGTCAAACCTGTAGAGGCATTTTACGCTTTAAGTGACAGGTGAAGTCATTGATGAGAAATTCCTCAGGTGGGAGCCCAAAGAGCTTCTGGAAGGCTGAATTTGTTTGAGGGGAACGCAAGCTTATCTATGAAATTACATCCATACTTGAATGTATA
>JANVCL010000003.1:3936261-3946551 GCA_026546855.1 Erythroxylum incrassatum | reverse complement strand
CAGCAGCCAAATTGCTCCCCTCAATCAAGGCAACAGTAAGCAACCACCCATCTCCTTGTGCTTTGATTCCATGATCACTGCCTAAATATAAGAAACATGGAAATAGATACCAAATTTCAGAACCATTATATTTCTCAAGTCATCTAATAAGTACCAAAGCATAAAACAATCATTAACAATAATTTGTATAGAGCATTCAGCAAAAGCCTAGAGGTAAAATTATATTTCACAGAGTAGTTTGTTTTCACTAATAGGGATTGCATATTACCCCTTTGCACTCTGGCCTGCATAAAGCGTGAAAGCATCCCAAGCACCCTTTCACATTGAAGAACTAGAATACCACACACAATTACTTCACCAATTGAATCAGGCAAATCAAGTCCAATAAATTCAAGCCCTTGGATTTTGCTAGGTGCAGCCAGCCAAATGTGGACAAGGACATACAATCCTATAAACACTGTAGAGATTACAGTGAAATTTGCAAAATACTGCGTCGCCAGTTTCCAATCTGATTGACGTTCAGCCTGTAGTGAAGCTAAAATTTGTTCCTTACTGGATCTCATGTCATTCAGATCAGCTACCTTAACATTTTGAGATAGCACGGATGCAAACTGCTCAAAGCTATCCTTTATACCTTGTCGTGCACCATTTTCTATCATACCCTTCATCATGGTGCTCTGCAGAAAGTTCATTCGCCAGGACACTACAAACTGTGAAGTTTCCTCTCCTGATTGCAGCTCAGGCCCAGGCTTAATACAATAAAGCACTTCAGTTCTGAAGGTGCTCCCGTACATAACATCTGGAGTACTGACACTCGCAAGAACAGCAAAAACGTTCCCATCGGCCTTCAGATACGTATGTTCCTCGATGGCCTTCACAGCCTTAATTAGTTTGGATGGGGCCTTAACATAAGTTATTACCCTTTTCAAGTTTGCACCACCATTTTCAAATTTCCAAGGTCCGTATTGCTGTTCTGTGTTCCCCTGAGAGTCTGCCACTGATCTCCAAAAGCTTGAATCAGGTGAAAATATTAGGGTGTTCAAATCTTTTGGAGCAATTACATATAATTGGTCTAGCAGGACTCCTCCTGAGAGATTGCTTGGAGTTTCACGTCCGTCATCCCTAGATTCCATTGCTTTCATAAGTTCTTCAAAGTTATCAGAAGACTGATCCTCCAATTTATCTTCATAAACCTCAGCTCCAATAGCCTGAGGCAACTCTGAAACATCAATGCTTCTAGTGGAAGTGGTCGATGTTGTCTCACCACTTTTGTTAAAAATTTGTGCAATTCTCACACCAAGACTCTTTTGTGTGGAAGACTTCTCTTCTTTAGCAGAAATAGTTTCGTCTACCTTTGGTGGAGAGGAAGACCTAGATATTCTGGATGGAGAGGACGACCTTGATAATTTGGATGGGGAAGATGGCGTGGATAATCTGGTCAGGCCACTAAATGACCGCCTAGGAGATTCTGTAATTTTCTCTGCATTCTTCCCCATTTGTGATGCATGATCACCGTTAGGAATTGAATCGATAAAATTCTTTGGGGACAAACATACACCTAAAAGAATTTCACCTGTTGGGTATAAAGAGCAGAACATGAGAAAAAAATTTCAGTATATAAATTATAAAAAGAAAAACTCCACTGCTCAATGAGACTGAGTTTTCAACTCCATGAACATAAGCAGAAACTTAAGGAGAAAGAACAAAAGGAATTGAAAACTATAACAAGACATCAAACCAGACTACACCCCACAGTAAAGAATTACAGATCCTTGAACATACAACCATGATGTTCTTATACAACGCCATTGTAGAAAGCAAAAAGATCATATAAACCATAATCAAACGCTTCAAAACAGAACAGGGAAAAATCACACGTACCACAATCCTTATTCTTTGATTTCTTGCTTCTGGGTTGGAGGGAGTACCAAGAGGTGCAAAGACACTTAGTATCCGCATCAAAAACACGTGAGACTGGCATTTTAATCAGCCCAAGAAAGTCATCATTGAAGTATTTATCTTCATCCAACACAGATATTACAAGTTCCTCACGTAGATCGTCCACCCTGAAACTAAATTCCTCTCCCCAAGTGGGATTCAAGCATTTCTTCACTACTTTAGTCTTGAATTTCTGCCTTCCCAGCTGCAATTTCACGTAGGGATCACTTAATCCATTACTGTCCATTGGCGGCAAGTTCCTTGCCTCTACGACTCGAACAACAAGCTTCATCTTCCGTATTCCGACCAAAAACCGAGAGAACTAATCAAAAGCTTGAATTCCCACCAAAATCAAATAAAACCCAGAAATATTTTCTAATAAAGAATACAATTTTGTCACTAAAAACAAGTCTTCTCTGAACAATCAATTAAAAAAGGCAAGTCTTTGGCAGAAATCTTGATGCAACAAAAACCAAAATGCAGAATCCGAAATCAAAATGATCTTGTTGCAAGGAAATAAAATGAAAAGAGTGCCAAAAGCGTGTTACTAGATCATGATTGCACAGTTATAGAAAGGACAAGACAGAGAGAAAAGATGCCCTGAGCCCCCAAAACGGAGGTCAACTATTAAAGAAAAGACCCCAAAACTTTAAAGCTCAGAAATTTAGTCCCGTCTTCTTCTGTAGCTGATCATTGCTGACCAAGCAAGAAAAAATAGAAAAGATCATGATCACAGCATAACACAAAGAAAGAAAGAACAAATTAAACGCATTAAAAAAATCACCGACCTTAAATTTCAGAAGCCAAAACCCTGAAATTTGAGATAATGAATTTGAGAGAAAGTTAAAACTTAAAAGAAAAAGGAAGAACGCTTTAGAAATGGAAGTAACTTGATAAAGCAACGACTTTCTACGAACTTTCGTCTTTCGGCGGCTATGTATGTG
This sequence comes from Erythroxylum incrassatum, assembly GCA_026546855.1. NCBI lineage: Eukaryota > Viridiplantae > Streptophyta > Magnoliopsida > Malpighiales > Erythroxylaceae > Erythroxylum > Erythroxylum incrassatum. The sequence goes on along the minus strand of JANVCL010000003.1, from coordinate 3,943,669 downwards.
CATACAGACAGAGTGTTTGACTTTTCAGTCTATTATTTTTTTAATTTCATATTACATTACCATAGGAGATAGGTCCTCATTATTTTATGAAATATTATAAAATAGTACTGTTGATGATTATTTGTTAAGTCAGATATTGATTTTTGGACATTCTAATTTAGTTAATTTCCAAATTAAATTTAATGTTTAAAGATCTTAGTAAGGTAATAACATTTATTTTTTTAAAATTATAGTTAAGATTATCTTAAGTATCTTCATTGTAAATAAGCCTATTAAAACCAATTTCTTTACTAAATAAGTGTAATATTATTTATTATTAAATATTTTCAAACTTAACGTGACTTGTCTTTATAAAGTTAAAAAAATTAGTAAGAGAGTGGAAGGGACTCATTTATTCTTAATTAAAGGTCAGATATTTAATCTTTAATTTTAGGTATGGAGCAACCTTAAATTCTTAAACCAACTATCTCATCTTGTAAGGTACTTACAAATCAAAGAAGGGATTCAAGACTGAATTCGCCGCTATACTTGATTTGTGACAACCAATTTCTTTTGTGACGGGTCCAAGTCTTAAACCAATTGGATTTGGACAGCCCAAAACCATCCACGACTAGCCTAAAGGTCCTTTACTTAATCTATCAAATCTCAAGAAACATAGCCGAAACCTGACCTTTGACTAGACTGGCAGTGCCATTGTTTATAAGACGTGTCTCTCCGTGGAGTGTGCAAATGAGGCAGATACGACATTAAAGAAGAAAAAGGAATGGATCGAGAAGAGAAGAATAAAGAATAAGAAAAGACATGCATATGGAATATTATTACATCGGAGAAGGTAAACAGAGAATGGTGTTGGATTGATAGTTTCCTAAAGGAGATAGGCAGCTCGAGTGAGAGAAGTTTGACCAAAAAGAAAAGGAAGAAGAAGAAGTCAACGGTAGGTTCTCAACTAACTTTGACTTTAATTGATAATCAAAATTTCAAGTTGGATTGGGTCAAATTTGAACCTAAAATTTAGATTTGACCCAGTCTGGTCAATTTATATCAGACTCATTAAGTTCAAGTAGGGTCGGACTTAACTTAGGTTTACGTTAGTTTCTAGCATTTGGATCGTAAATCTATGTAACATTCTAATTAGGAAGTACATGTTACATTCTGTTTTCAGGGATGATTAGGAAACAACTATGACCCAGAATAGGAGCAGACAGATACTAAATTGTTCATAGTTCATACTCTACTTTTGTCTTTTGTAAATTTTAGCCAAGAAAGATTTCAACACTGCTTGGACTGCTTTGCTTGGATGGGCTTCAATTGAACTTATCAGTTTCTCATAGCTTCTGCTCTCGTACTCCTCAAATGCACCCTGTCAAGGGAATTTTGATAAGAAAAACCAGAAAGTGACTTAGTACAGGAAAAAACAGAACCTATTGTAGATTATCTTTTCAACTATGGAGTCTCTTTTTAGTTCAAACCCACACCTGAAGATTCAGCTCATCGTAAAGAGCCTTCACTTTTGCTACATTGGCAGGGTCAGGTTTCCCGTAGTTGTCCTGGACGGAAACAGAACTAAAAACATATACAGCTATGTTGATTCAGCCAATAATGACATAAAGATTACAACAATCTTACATATAATAGTTTCTTTTGCTCTTCGGTACAAAGTTCCAAAGCCGTTACCACCAACCATGAACATTTGAAGTCTTCAATATCTGTTCCTATCTGAGTCATGAAGTTCAGGAGAAATCCAGTTCAGACAGGTGGATTAGTAGTTTTGCTTGTCACACTTGAACTTTTCAATCTTAAAATCATTTCCATTTTTTCGATCCAGCTTTATGTATCTACCACAGTTGTGCTTACCTTACCGATTGTCTCGACATCACCAAAGCAGTCCAGATAATCATCCTTGACAAGAAGAATAGGTAAGAGTGAAGAATGAAACTTGACTTCCATTTAACCAAAAAAAAAAAAAAACTTGACTTCCATGGATATATTCTGATGGGCTAAATTGTACATCGATAAGGAAAAAAGTCCATGAAAAGGAACATCATGAAGCAGTTTAAGCATTTGAATTAATAAGGATTACCATTTATAACTTTCCATCACACAACTAAGAAAGAAAGAAATTTCAGGAAGTGTCAAGGTCGTTCACAATTTAAGCTTGCCTGTACTTGGAAGTAGGTTCCCATTTCCACAAGAATGTTCTTCACATCAACATGGTTGTCCAAATTCTCCCCCGACATCAGCAAGGCACATGCAACCTGATTAGATAAATGATTGAATGGCAGAAGATCATTCAGATTCTCAAATTTTCCCGACATAAAGGCTGCAAATTTTTATATAAAACTTAACCTCCTGACAAAAAACAAATCCAGTCTAGATGTATGGGAAATTGGAAACAAGGAAGGCTCAAGAGTATAGATTGATGTTTAACAAGGGATTCTTTTGAGATGAAAACCTTAAATTAATATAGAAAAGGAGAGGCATTCAATCGGTAAAGTACACTCACTGGGAGGTAAAACGAGTAGTAGGCAGTCTTATACTGAACAATACGCATGTGTCTGCATCAATTTCAGAACTAATTATAGGTTCAGAAAACTACTTGAGTAGACCAACAAAAAAATCAATTCCACACTCATTCCAAGTATCAAATTATGAACATGAAATTGCCAAAACTCAACAAATTAGGCCATCTAGCATATACGAATGAAAATAAGGCTTCTTGTTCAGAAATGCCCAAGAATGCCGGTAGCAGTCAAATTGCAAGTGTTTCACTTACAGTGACAAATTGTATTTGGATAACTCTTTTTCTCCTTCATGTGTTGTTATCAGATCAATCATTTGTCCACAGGTTGTTTGAAACTCCACCTGCATTAGAATACCTGAAATATCAATCAACTTACTTCCCCAGAAATTAACTCAAGAAAATATAAGCAACTCATTTTACCAACCTCGTTAAACAAATCCACGAGATCCGCATAGTATGTCTTGCCTTTAAAGTGGTTTTTCAGAATCCTCGGAATATGAAGGCGAAGCAATATTCCATCGTTTACTGCAATTAGACCAACCTAAAGCAAGAATCACTGGTGTCAATTGCTTTGTAAGCAATGAAAACAAAAGAGAGAAGGGGGGAAAAAAATCAACATAAACCTTGGGTACCCTAAACCAACAAGGTTGACCACGTCTTGTATGTGAATTATCCATAATGTCATCAAGAACAAGAAAGTAAGCTTGAAGCTGCAAAAATTGATTTCAAAGGCTATGATTAACTAGTGCAACGGTGAAACTTAATTGGGATGCGACTTCCTTCAATAGAATTACCCATTCAATACACCATCCAAGAGCACTAGCAAGAAAGATTTCTTCTTCGCTTAATTCTTTTCCTTCTTTCAACAATTTGTAGCTATCAATCACAGACAAGCCCCTATTCAACTTTCCTGGAAGCAAAATATGTTACCGAATTATTATGGTTTCAAATAATAAGTCTTAATAAGTTATGAATCATACCTCCGGGAACGTTGTAGTCCAACATCTGCATCAGGCAGAGCAACGAATCAGATAAATGCAGTTAAAAACTGCACAAGTTACTTGCATAGTAAAAGGAACCTCAGCCAAAAACAAGGCAGTCTTTGATCCATAAGAACGTGAAAGGAATTGTGAGATAAACATTGACATTGGAAGTATCAATTCGTAGTAAAGAGGAAAATTGAACATAGCAGAAACTTTGGACAGCTAAACACCAAACAAATGACAGAGAAAACCCAGAAAAGCAAAAGCAGAGAGAATGGTTAAAGAAACAAAGAAAATGAAGAACCTCGTCGACCCATTGGCGAGACTCGGGAGTCCACTCAAAAGCAGGATCTTCCAAGAGTTCCTGCTTGAGTACAGAGTACACCTTCAGGAAAGTTGACTTCGGATCCGCCATGGAATTGAATTATGCAAGCGTGTGACAGAAAATGAGGCAGTGATGTTTAATGGCTTGAGTTTTTAGCTTTATAGAGAACAAGGAACGTGACCGAAGCTAACACCATTGTTGCAGCATGAAGGGCCGTGGTGGTTACACCGATAAGAAATTATCTCCACATGAATAATTTCAATTTCAATTTTTATTTATAATAAAAGATTCAATCTCATCAATAATTAATAGAGAGCATTTAAACTCATATAAAAAACAAATATAAATAAAACATAAATAAATAAATAATATAAGATTTTATCTATCTAATAAATTTACAGCTATGTTTTTATTTTTAAAATTTTGCTTTTAAATTTAGTAAAAAAACAAGTTTTAATTTTTTATTCTTGTATTTTTTAGTTTTTTTGGTTTTTAAAATTTATAAAAATCATAAAAAGTGATTTTTGTTTTTCATAATCTGGCTTATTATCAACTAAATATATATTATTTAATTATTTGATATATTAATTATTAATAATCATCATCATCATCTAATCCGAAGTCTTGCAATGAAGCGAGATCTATGGAGGTCTGATAGTACGCAATTTTATCTCTACATAATAGAGAGGTTATTTTCAGTGAACCCACGTGCAAATGAGACAATATAAAAATAATACAGAGAGATAAAATTAAGAAAATAGAATAGAGATATATTAATTATTAATAAGAATTATAAATAATTTAATTTAATATTATATTTAATTAATTTAAATTAATTATTAAAAATATGAATAATTTTATTTTATTCAATTTATTTAATTTTGATAATTAAATTAAATTAAATTAATTGAAATGCATTTTATTTTACAGCTTATTTAATTATTAAGACAAGATTTAAAATAAAATATTATATTGAGAAAACTATAAAATAATTTTTATAAATATGTTTTGACTTTTGACAGGTGCAGTTGCAGTTAGAGAGATAGGTTGGATATAGGATCGAGCATCTCGTTGATTGAAGAACTCCTCCACTCTATGAGTGGATTCGGTTATTTCTCATAAGGAAAAGCAGTGCTAATGTCCCTAACTCCCAATATTATATCATTTGTCCACATTATAAATCAACATATTACAAAGTCAAACAAATAAATAGTTGCACTAGTAGCGAGGTACGATTAGGGATTTGACTGTAACTGCGAAGTCTACGTTGAGTTAGGTTTATATAAGCACAATGTTTGGCAGTAGAGTTTTTTTTTCTACATCTTTTTTTAGAATATTTTTTTAAAAAAATCAGTTAATTATTTGATTGTCATTTAAAAAAAAATTAAAAGAACTTTATATAATAGACTGTTTGACAATATAAAAATAAAAATATTTTTATTTTAATTATATTTTATTTTTTAATAAAAATTATTTATGCATATAAATATTATTTAAAGTATATTAAACAATATGCAAATCACAATATATTAATTATTATATAATTTTATACCATATGAAATATAAATGAAAATATATCTAACCAAATCTTTTATATGGATTATAATATAAATAAAATTAATATTAAAATATATATATAAAAAGTCAAATAATATTATATAACTCCCCAAAATAAACATGAAGATAGATTTGTAGGTATCGTGGGAATTATGTGTAAAATATAAGGGTAAACGAGACTAAAAACAAAGTTTATTAATTGATCTGAAATATCTACCTGAAAAACTATTTAAGCGGCTTGTTTTGAAAAGTTTCAAATTTAAACTTCTTAAAAAGATGTATTTTGACTACAAAAAAAAATTTATATATTAAAGAAATACTTTTTTATTTTACAACAAAATAATCATTTTTTAAAAAATTGTGACAAAAAAAGTAGTTATTGGCATTCCAAAAGTCCTTCCAAACATGCATTAAATCTATAACCGATTACGTGTTAAATTTAAATCGGTTTAGTATAAACTATTTTTTATATTTTTAAAATAAAAATAAAACAATGACATCGTTTTTTTATATTTGTCGAGCCCAGGCAAAAGCAATGTCTATGTCACATGAGACAAGATTTTCTGTCCAATTTTATGGTGTCGTATTCTGTCCCATAAATTTCAGCCATTCATTTATGCGAACCCCGCGTAGGCTCCGCATAAATAAACGTGGGACTCGTATAAATGAATGACTGAAATTCATAAAACATAATAAGACATCATAAAACTGGACAAAAAATTTAGACTAGGCAACACAAACTTGAACCTAGTCCATGATCCCATCTTTTGATTGAGCCCCCGGTTAACTCGTGCTTGGCTAGTTGACTTCAGGGCAGGTTGAGATAGATTGTGCTAAACTTAGGCCTAATTGTCTAGGTATGACCTTTAAAGCAATCTTAATATAAATTTATACACTATCAAACCCAATTCCCAAATAAAGATTAATAAATTTACTAATCAAAATGACCTTAATTCAAACTTGTGTTCTTTTTCGACTTTTATTACTTTTTCTTAATAATAACCTATTTTTGTTAGAATAATGAAAATATTTATTTATTAATTTTAAATATATATCATATAAAATTTTAATAATGTGTTAAAATTAGGAAATAAGTTAAACTATTTAAAATAATATATTATACTCAGTTCTTGTAGTCCATAATAATTAAGGTTAATTCTATAAAAGGCACACATAAAAAGTATGTCAAAGAGGTTTTCATATTCTATAAATTTGTTTTTTGAGTAAGTTTTTTTATAGGAAATAGGTGAGCTCGGATTTTGGTTGGTAAGATGTATTGAGTTATTTTTAATTTTTTTATATATTTAAAATCATATTACTATCATTTTAGATTAAAAAATATGGTTCGAATTTTTAAAAACTAAAAAATAAATTTAATCGATTATAAATTTTTCCTTGTCATTCCTAATTATTACGTTTTAAATATATATTTAATAAATTGTTAAATTATTTTTCTTCTCTTATAATTCACAATTATGTAAGTCAACGTTGGTGAAGTTTTCACTTTTATAGAGTGATTAGTTTGTAAGATGTTTAAGAAAATATTACTTATCCATAAATTAATTAAAGAATTATTAATTTAAATTATATAAAATATTTAATGGTATGATATGATAAAATTTTCATAATAACTAATTAAATAGGTATTAGCAATTAGTTAGGAATTCTTTGTTAATTAGGCAATTCGTTATTAATTAGGAATTCTTGTTGACTGGTAATCCATCTTTAATTAGAAATTCTTGGTTACTAAGCATTGGTAGTTAATTGAGAACTCCTTATTAATTAGGAATTGATAACCGATTAGGAGTAGGATTATCGAACCTATCTCTATAAATATGTCCGTGCCATTACTCCCTTTCCCTGTAACCTTTCTTTCCTCTAGTTACTTTTTGCATTCTTGGAGCATATTCACCCATGGCTTCAATAATGAAAGTTGTGTTAACTCTCTCAGTTCTCTTCTGTTTGACACTCTCATCATCTGCTCAGAATTGTTCTACCTATACCTTCAGAAGCAACCAGGTC
>JANVCL010000003.1:3891533-3918457 GCA_026546855.1 Erythroxylum incrassatum | reverse complement strand
TGCACCATTGGGTCCCACATGTCTCCGTCCATGCATCCATTCATTAAATGAAATGAAAACCAGAATATAAAAATTTAATAGATAGATGGATGGTCTCGGGCATAAAATAGTACACGAAAACGGAAACAATCATCTTCTAGCTCTCTGCAAAAATTAATATTTTTCTTCAAGAAAAAAGAAATTAATATTATTTTGCAGTAACACTTAAAATCATTGGTGGCAGGCGAAGACATTGGGCAGTCTGTTAGACGCTTCCTGTGTCTGCAAATCAGATTCTTTGTCAAAAATAACCCTATCTATTTTGTTCGATGTCGTTTTTGGATAAAGTTACTTTGGATAGCGCCTCTTGATTTGCAATGATTAAAACCGTACTTTTGTATTTAGACTTTAGACATATCAGCTTCAAACTTTTAACCTGAAGGTCAACCTATCTGTACAAGATCTTCTTGTAACATCAAATATATTAGTATTAGATAAAAATCTTAATCCCAATATATTTTTTTCTCAAATACAAGATAATTCAATTAATTATAAGAATTTCTTATATAAATATATTTAATTCTCTCATTTTATCTAATTATTAGTGTTAGTTCTAATAATGTACATAATTACTAGTTGAATCATTATTAATACTAATAAAGAACTAACAATATATTAGATATCAAATTTAAAAATAATTTTTTAATTTGAGTCTCGTCCATTTAAAAGTAAAAAATTAAATTTATTTTAATTACAAATTAATATGACATGAAATCAAAATTAAGCTCGATTTAGAAATTTAATTAATTGTTAATCTTAATTAAACGAGTTTACTCAATTTAAATTAAATTTGATTGTTGATTAGTCTGAATTTAACTAAATGTAAATATTCAACCTATTATCAATCCTAATTAAAATTATTGAAATTACATATCTTATACTTACCCTAAGAATTAAAATTCATGTAATTTATTAAAACTAAAAACAAATTTAAACTTTAACTAATTCTAATTATTAGGATCTCAAAATTGACTTAATTGATAAAATTACAAAATCCTTCTTGAAACAAAAAATAACAACAACAATCTTTGAGTATGCAGGTACGAGAAGATTTAATAGTATACAAACCTTATTCTTGAATAATTGAAAAGCTGTTTTGGATCACTAAAAATCCTTTATTCTTATAAACTTGTTTCAACCTGTTCCTCTACAGTACAATATTAAGACGACATCGAATTGTGGTAGAATATGAATGGAATTGGTTAATTGAAATAGAAAATCTGAACTTGTTTGGGGTAGATCACATTTAGTGCCAATTAATAATAATACAAAAGAAATATATAAAAATATACATTACAGTAATTAACAAAAAAAAACACATTACAATACTTATAGAAAAAGGTAAATATTATCAATATAAGATAAAATATTTCATTTACGAACTTGAAACAAGACAAGAAACATATTTGTACAAATCACTCATAATAAGCAATCAATAAATGATTCATTACATAAAATGAGTTCCTCGTCTAAGCGGACAAGAAAATGGAAAGAGTCAAAAGAACAGGCAGAAGCAATTCAGGAGAGGTATCGTATTTGTATGCCATAGATCTAGACGCCGAAGTCGAATTTCCACGGGCGCGGTTCCCTCCCGCAATCGGCACAACACGTGTGGGGCCAGATCCTCCATCGCCACCCCCACTTCCTACGACAGGGTTGCTGCCACCTCCACCGCCACTAACGCTTCCGTCTGGTACGGTGTTACCACCTCTGCTGCCAACGCCGCGTCTGGAGGTTGCCGATGTGATGATCAGAGCAATAGTAATAGTAAACGCAAGAAGGGTCCTGAAAGCCATTTGTAGAGTCGTGCGAAGGTTTAAAAACAATAAGTGGATAATGGAAGAAATAGGAGATCGGATAATATTTATAGGATTGAGAAGGAGAACTAGTGACCTGAGCGAACGCCATTAACCAACAATAACAACAAGCCGCGTAACTTGTTTCACTGTAGAGACTAAAACCTGGTCAAAGGACGTCTTCGTCTTAGGGACACCGGGCAAGACGGTTGATATTTCGTGTTGTGTTGGGTCTCACTCTTGAAATGATCAAACTGAACACAATCACTTGTTATAGACGTTGTCTTTTATTAATAGGAAGTGGCCACGTCATGCAATATAACATGTGAGTCAAGCTTTGGAATTAGACCTTAAAAACTTTTGTTATATATATATATATATGGATAAACGAGATAATGTTTGTTTGCTTTTTCTAAATTTTTTATAGTTTATTTTTTACAATTTACTTAAAAAAACTAAAATTTTTTGATAAAATTAGGGATGACAATAAGTCGGTCGATTGACTCAAATTCTAAGTGTTTTCAATAAAATGATCCATGGGCTCAAACTTAAGCCTATACCAACTTGAGGTCTAATTCTTCTTAACAAAATAATATTGTTTTGTTTAAAAGAGTTAGATTTGAGCCTAAACAACCTAGATATGAATTTAATTAAGAAAGATGTTATTTTACACTTTTAATTTTTAAAGAATATTTTACACTTTTAATTTTTAAAGAATTGACGCAATCTGTCCATAGATGAAATTGACATCTAATATATTTTTGTTTAATATAATTTGAGCTATGTTAGAAGTATTTATGCTTACTTAATAAATTTTAAAAATTCTAGTCATAACTAACAATTATTAAAGTTTGTATTATAACTAATAATAATTAGTCAAAAAATGAAAAAATAAGATGAATTATTTCTTAAATATAAAGCAAATTTATAATATAATCATTTTTATTAAATTATATCGTCTTTTTCCTAATTTAGTTTTACATAGATTTTATTTAAACATCTAGGCAATGATACATAATAATAGTATAAAAAATAATTATGGTGTAGATTGTAAAGAAACTTGATTGACCGTTTTTTTAGGTTTCTTGCTTTCTGGTTTCCTGCAAACTCGGGATTCCAGAAAAAAGAAGAAGGAAAAGAGTACATAACAAATGAGAAAAAGAGAAGAGAAGGGTCAAAACAAGCCTTCCTTTCTTATGGCTTCTTCTTTGACATGACAATTTCTTGTGTCCAAAGGGTTTCAACCATTATTTACTGTTAGGAATAATTCATTAAGGTTCGTCACACACATGCATGGAATTTTCCTGTGAAGAAGAACCTGAAGTTTCATAGATTTCATCTCTGTTTAATTAAAATGAGCAAGTGTTTTTGAAGCTTTTAAAACCACCTTGTTGCAGGTCAATCTTTAAGGGAAGAATATAAAAATGGTGAACATCAGGGTGATAGAGAAACAGAAAAGTTTGGGCTCCGGCGAGGTTGGAGAGATTGATACGAGAGCACCATTTCAATCTGTCAAAGCTGCTGTTAGCTTGTTCGGTGAGGTTGCTGTTTCTAAGGAGAAACGTACGGTCGTTAGGATGAAGTCAAAAGTATCCTCAGAGGTAAATCCAATGCCAAGTTTCTTATCATATTTTGATGCCAAAACATCATCTTTCTTGGATATGTTTATGATGGTTTATAGATTGAGATTGATAATGAAAATGAGAGTCTTCGATAACAACTTGTTTTGTCAGGATATGCATGCGTGTCAGGCTTCAATTTCAAGTTGAGGACAAAAATTAGAAAAGATTTTCATTTTTTTGACATGCCCAGATCGTTTTTCTTTTCTTGGTTTTCTGTCAGAATGTCCTGGAAAAAGAGACCCAGTTTCTCTTGGCTCAGAAAGAATATGAGAAATACAAACAGAAGCTGGAGAGTGCTGAAACTGTAAAATCTAGAGCTGCTTCTGAGCTTGAAAGAGCCAAGAGAACGCTGGAGGAGTTAACTTCGAAGCTCCTAACTGCAAGCGAGTCCAAGCAGTTCGCGATAGAGAATGCAGAAGAAGTGAAGAGAAAGGCTAAGGACCTTGAAATACAAAAATCAGCAAAGCAGCTTGGAGATGTTGCTGAAAGACAGGAACTAGACCTGGCCAGAGAGCAATACAAGATCACAGCTAATGAGCTTGATGCTGTGAAGCAAAAACTCAACGAAGTTCGACAGGATTTCGATGCAGCATTGGAAGCGAAACTGGTTTCGTTCCAGCACGCGGCGGAAGCTAATCGTGCTGCCAATGCGAACACAGGGAAAGTTGAGGAACTCTCAAAGGAAATCAAGGCTATGTGTGAATCAATGGAACAATTAAAAGTTACCTCCGCAAAGGCTAAAGAGTATCAGGATAAGATTTTGGCAGACAAAGATGCTTGCATTAAAGCATATAAATGTGCCATGGATGAAGTGCAAAATAATCTTGATTCTTTAAAGAAAGAGCATGATCATGAGCTGACAAGAAATCTTGAGATTAAGCTCTCAGAAACTGTGGCAGAAATTGAGGTTCTACAGGAAGAGATGAAAAGGGCTCATGATGCTGAAATGGATGCGGTGAAAGTTGTAACCACTGAGCTGAATGAAGCAACAAAGAAATTGAAATTAGTTGCAGAGGAGGAGAATACTCTCAGAAACATGGTGACCTCTCTGAAACTGGAAATGGAGAATGTGAGGAAGGAGAAAGCTGAATGGCAAGCAAAAGAAGCAGAAATGAAAGCCATTGCTGAAGAAAAACAAAGGGCTGCTTCCAATAATCTGAGCTTAGCACTTGAGCAGATATCATCAGAAACTGACCATTCAAAAAGGGAAGCAGAAGAGATGAAGTATAAAGCTGAAAAGTTGAGAAAAGAATCTGAAATTTCAAGGAAAATGTATGATGAAGCAGAAAGAAAGCTAGAACAAGCTCTTAGAGATGCAGAAGAAGCCAAAGAAGTAGCAAAACAAGCCCGTGAACATCTTAGCACCTTGTCTCAAGAAAAGAACACTCAATCTGAGGAATCGAATAACAAGATGATCAATCTTTCATTGGAGGAGTTTGAGACATTAAACAAGAAGTTGGAGGATAGCCAAAATAGAGCTGAATCAAAAGAAGCAGAAGCCATTGCCGAAGTGGCGTTATCCAATGCAAGGAAATTGGAATCAGAAGAGAAGCTGGAAGCCAACTTGAAAGCAATTGAGGAAATCAAAGAAGCAACTGACATGGCTTTGAAGTCTGCAGAGATGGCAGAGGCTGCGCAGGCTGCGGTGGAGAATGAACTCAGAAGGTGGCGTGATACTGCTCCTGATGACATGGAAGATTGAAATTCTTCCCAAAAGGATTATGGTGGTTATATAATTCAGACAAGTCCGCAGGATCATACCTCTTTCAAACTCTAGAATCTTGTAGGAGAACAAGGAAATGAAGCTAAGATGCTCTGTAGGATGTAGGAGACATACGTTCCAAAAGGGCTATTCTTACAAAATCATTGTCTTTTGTTCTTTAACAATTTGTTTTTTGTTTTTTCTCTGTCTTCCATAAAGTTTTGAACAGTGTCAGTGACTGAATGTATATTGATGCGATCTCTTATTACTGATTTTGGTAGAAAGAAATAAGGCTCAAAATCCTTGCTTAATTTCAGTTTGAATGGCTACTATAGTTCCTATTAAGTCTTTATTCTATTGTATACATGACTCTGGCAAGATAAGGACACCGGCCACAGCAGATTCCTGTAAAACTATATCCATTTAGAACTAGGAAAACTGTTTTGCACTAGAACATGTCAGGCTGGGGAAAGGTTTTTCATACTGTGTCAAGCAAACTCGTCACGTTACTTTCTACCATTACGTAAAGATTAATCGAATCATTTTCGGATTATGTAGTATTATTTGGAAAGATTGTATAGCTGTAGAGATCATATAAATCCCTGATTTCTACGGATTATAATAAGATACAGATTTTCCTACCTTTAGGTAGGAAAGATTGTATAGCTGTAGAGATCATATAAATCCCTGATTTTTACGGATTAGAATAAGATACAGATTTTCCTACCTTTAGGGAGTTTGTTACTATATTTAGGATAGACAATTGTATATATAAACTAAGGCTGTCAGATATATGTGAAAGAAATTTATTCTTCTCTGCTAATATTTGACATGGTATCAGAGCTGTTGGCTCTTTTCTACTAAAACTCTGATTCTTTTTTCTTGTCATATCAACTGAGGTCCATCTCCACTGTTCCTCTTATCGTCCTAGCCTTCGCTCTCATATTTTCCTATTCCTTTTCCTGTTCTTATCCTTAGTCATACTCAATCAATCACGTTGGAATCATCCAAAAGTTATGTCGAAATCATTAGGCCTGCATTCAAGAATACTGTTGCTGCTATAACTGGAAATTTGCAAAACATTCAAGCTGCGTATCAATTGAATGGGAAGAATTATTTGAAGCGGTTACAATTGGTCCGCACATTCCTAAAGGAAAGAGGGAAATTGAGTCATTTAATGGGCACAGGTCCTTCACAAGACGATCCCAAATTTGCGGTGTGGGATGAACAGGATTCCATGGTAATGTCTTGGTTATGGAACTCGATGCTGCCAGAGATTAGTGACACATGTATGTTCCTCGAAACTGCCAAGGAAATTTGGAAAGCTTTCGACAAACATATTCCAAGGTTAATGATGCTGCACAGATTTACGAGATTAAGACGAAAGTTTCAGCAACTAAACAGGAGGCTCGGACTATTACTGACCATTCGAGTCTCTTTACAAAGCTTGTGGCAACAGATGGATCATTATCAATGCATCCAAATGCGCTGTAGTGAAGAAGCAGGAGTCCTGAAACATTTTGTGGAAAAGAATCGTATTTATGATTATTTTTTGCAGGATTAAAAGTGGAATTTAATGCTGTAAGGGTGCAGATTTTTGAAAAACCAAACCTACCATCTCCAAATAAACAATCTCTATTATACATGTGGAAGAGGAACATTGAAATATTATACTTGAACCTCAAGGAAGAGATGGTTCTGCATTCGTTACCAAGGCACAGAATTGAAGGAGGCAAACAATCCTACATTAGTTACTAGAGGGGACTCATCCAAACCATTTAACCGAGAATCCTTATTCTGCACATACTGCAAGAAGCATCGGCACACCAGGGAGAAATGCTGGAAACTTCATGGCAAGCCCAATCAAAGTGGGAACGACCGAAGTCAGACACATATGGTGAGCACTTCGTCAACTAATGAAGAAAATTCCAAAAAATCTATCCTTGAGTTTAACACCAAAGAAATTGAGAAACTAAAAACCTTTGTGGAGTCCTTTGAGAAGCCAACCTCAATAGGCACTTGTTCATTGGCGTTTTCAGGTATTTCTTCTTCCTCTAATAATAATGTCTTAGAAAGAAATTCTCCTCCCATGTGGGTGATTGATTCCGGAGCAACTGACCATATGACTTATTCTTCTAAACATTTTATCTCTTATAACCCCAGCTGTAGTCATAAAAAGATCACAACAACTGATGGATCCATCACCACCGTAGCTGGCCAAGGGGATAAATACGTAAACAAGGACCTTACACTAAGAAATGTTCTCCATGTTCCAAAGCTATCTGCATGCCTTATTTCCATTCAAAAATTAACCACATATTCAAATTGCAATATAACCTTTTTTTCCTACAGATTATGTCTTTCAAGAGCTAGGCACGAAGAAGATGATTGGATGTGCTAGCCAGAGGGACAGTCCCTATTTCCTGGAAAAACAACACAATAAATCAGAAGTTGGAAAACCCTTATCTATGTCCTTCTTTTCCGAATCTATCATGTCAAACCAAGATAAAATTTGGCTTCATCATCGTCATTTAGGTCACCCATCTTGTAGAGTTCTCAAGTTGATGTTTCCTTCATTATTTAAAGGTCTTGCGTCTGAATTTTTCATTGTGATGATTGTGCACTCGCCAAGCACAAATGTGCTTCCTTTCCAATAAGCAACAAAAAAATCTTTGATCATTTTTCTCTTGTTCATAGTCATATTTGGGGACCTTCTACCATCCCAAATGTTTTGGGTGCTAGGTGGTTTGTTCCATTTATTGATAATTATATCCAAGTCACATGGCTTTACATCTTTAAAAATAAATTTGATGTTAGTACTGTTTTTCCTAATTTCTACAACATGATCAATACTCAGTTTAATGTCAAAATTAAGAGATTTCGATCAGACAATGTCAAGGACTATTTCAATCAAATCCTTTCTTTTTTTTTCAAAAAACAGAAATTATTCATAAGTCCTCATGTGTTACCACCCCATAACAAAACAGTGTAGCTGAGCAAAAAAATGAACATCTCCTAGAGATCACCAGAGCATTGTTGTTTCAAAAAAATGTTCCAAACACTACTGAAGCTGTATTAACTGCTGCCCATCTTATTAACCAATTTCCAACACATGTCTTTGGGTTCAAAAGTCCAACTAATATTCTCACAAAATTTTTCCCAAATTTTTCTGTTTCAAACAGTTGTATACCTCGAATCTTTGGTTGTGTTGTGTTTGTTCATGCTCATTCTCACAATAGGAGCAAATTAGATCCACGTGCTCTTCGATACATTTTTATTAGATATTCCTCCACACAAAAGGGTTATAAATGCTTTCATCCACCTAAAATTTTTTTTGGTCTCAACTGATGTTACTTTTGTTGAAAATGAACCCTTTTTTTTAGCAAACTTATCGTCAGGGGGAGACCTCGAGTGAAGATAAAGCAAAGGATATGTTTCTTCTTGATCTTAGTTTTGTTCAGGTTCAACCCATAATCGTGCCTGAATCCACTTCTCCCTCAATTGAGTCAGCCACATCTGTTGAAATGATGAAAGATAAAGGAAATCAAGATAACATGCAGCCATTGCAAGTTTATGTAAGGAGGAAGATACCAATCTCTTAACTAGCACAAGTCCAGTCTCCCATTCGTGTTGTTGCTCAAATTCCAGAAACCACTCTAAAACAAACTGACAATATCACACCAGGTGGTGAGCCAAGTGTTGAGCCATTTGAACTAGCAGAAGAACCAAAAGAAACAAGTATTGAAGACCTACCAAATGCACTTAGGACAGGAACAAGAACTTGCACAAAACATCCACTATCTTTTTTCATGTCTTATCATAATCTATCCTAGAAATATAGAGCTTTCCTAACCAATCTCCATACAATTCCCACACCAAGAAATCTAACTGAGGCTTTAGGTGATACAATTCCCACACCAAGAAATCTAACCGAGGCTTTAACTGATGCTAAGAAGACTGAAATGGAGGCCCTTGAGAGGAACAAGACATGGGAATTAGTGGAATTGTTGAGAAGGAAGAAACTAGTTGGGTGTAGGTGGGTTTTCACCATAAAATACAAGGCTGATGGCTCGATGGAAAGATATAAGGCAAGATTGGTGGCCAAAGGGTACACTCAAACCTGTGGCATTGATTATGTAGAGACATTTGCCCTGTTGCTAAGCTGAACATAGTACAGATACTGTTTTCATTAGCAGTTAATTTTGAGTGGAATCTACAACAATTTGATGTTAAGAATGCATTCCTCTATGGTGATCTGGAAGAGGAAATTTACATGGAAGTTCTTCCTGGATTTGAATCTAAAGAGGGAATGGTATGCAAGCTGAAGAAAGCCCTTTATGGGCTCAAACAATCACCATGAGCTTGGTTTGAGAGGTTTGCTAAGGTGATGATTTCATTGGAATATAAGCAAAGTCAAGGAGATCATACTTTATTCATTAGACACTCAAATTCTGGGAGAGTCACAACATTGCTAGTTTATTTACATGATATTATTGTGACAGGTAATGATGTAGAAGAGATGAAAGATCTGAAGCAATGTCTCTTGAAGGAATTTTATATCAAAGAGCTAGGAAAGTTAACAATACTTCCTAGGCATTGAAGTAGCTCACTCAAAGCAAGGAATTTTCATCTCTCAACAAAAGTATGTACTTGACTTGTTGAAAGAAACAGGAGAGTTGGGTTGTAAACCAGTGGAGACACCGATTGAATTTAATCATGGATTAGGTGGCGCTCCAGAAGATCCCATGATAGATAAAGGATCATATCATAAGCTTCTTGGGAAGTTGATATGTCTGGCATACACAAGACCAGTATAACATTTGTCGTGAGCACGGTTAGTCAATTCATGCACAATCCCAAAGAATCACGTCACAAGGCAGTAAATAGGATACTACAATACTTGAAAGGCAGCCCGAGAAGAGGAATTCTGTTTAAGCGACAAACAATCACAGCTATGACATTAGAGGCTTATACTGATGCAGATTATGTAGGGTCTTTGGTCAATAGGAGATCAACATCTGGTTATTGTACACTCCTAAGTGGTAATCTTGTAACATGGAGAAGTAAGAAGTAGAATGTAGTAGCAAGATCAAGCGCAGAGTCAGAATTCAGATCTATGACGTTGGGAATACGTGAGTTACTTTGGCTGAAGATAATCCTAGATGGCTTAAGAATAAAATGAGAAGGACCTATGAGGTTGTACTGTGATAACAAATTAGCTATCAGCATTACACATAACCCTGTTCAACATGACCGAACAAAGTATATTGAAGTTGATGGACACTTTATCAAGGAAAAACTAGACAGTGGCTTAATATGCACTCTATTTGTGTCAACCAAGGATCAGTTGGCAGACATGCTTACAAAGAGGTTGACAAGCACAATGTTTCAAGATATTATTGGCAAGCTTGGGATGGAAGATATTTACTCACCAGCTTGTAAGGGAGTGTTAGATTATGTAGTATTATTTGGAAAGATTGTATAGTTATAGAGATCATATAAATCCCTGATTTATGGGGATTAGAATAAGATACACATTTCGCTACCTTTAGCGAGTTTGTTACTATATTTAAGATAGACAATTGAATATATAAACTAAGGCTGTAACCTAAGATATATGAAAAAGAAATTTATTCTTCTCTCCTAATATTTGACAATCATCTATATTACATCTACTAATATCGTATATGCTTTGACAAGATGATCAGGCCTAGCACTGATAATTAAGATTTCCCCACAAAGAACACCCTAACAATCTACAGAATCAGCTCCTTTCCGTTCCCAAACTTGTTTAGCTCAGACTCTATAGTTTTAGCTATTTCCGCTCCTTCTGTGTTTGTTTCAGGAAGATCCACATGGAATGATCCTTGCTTGATCAGTACAGAAGATTCATTTGCAATTGCCTGCTGCTTGATGTAGTTGTAAAGCTGTTGATGGAATGGATGATCCAAGGAAAAGCAGTTCTCAGTATCGCTTCCTGGATGTCGAGAAGATCTAGAGACTTCATGTTTAAAAAAATGTGGAAGCGAAGCAAGATCCATAACCTAAATCAGACATGTCAAACGAGGTAAGTAGATGGATGAAGTATGGTGGAGAAAGGAAAAGTAAATGTGTCCACAACTTTTGAAATGATCACAAAATTACTTTAGCATATCATATGCTCAAGCTCTGACTGCTTTAAGCATAATGGAGAAACCAGCTTACCTTTAACAGTTCATCTCGTCCGTTACCTGACAGTACTTGCACTTTTTTCCTCGTCCTCTCTTGCAGTAAAGGTTTGACAACCTGCCAAGAATGTTAATCTTAAATGGTGCCAAAGTCAAAATTTCCTCGTAATAATTTGCAGGTATGAGAATCATTTTACTTAATGGACTCAAGATAATAGGTCCTGAAGCTAATTACATGGAAAAACTAGTTAAACCTGAGATACAATTGCAATGAAAAAGAATGGAGACTTACCTTCCAACAAGCTGAAAATACTAAGGGGGCATTCACAATGTAATAAGTATTTGTTTTCTCTGGATAATTTAGATCATCAATAGTCGATATAATCGTCAACAACTGCACACAAAATCAGAAGCAGTCAATGAGATATGAAGCAAAAGCAACGGGACATAGTGGCGAATGTTCCCAGTAATTATAATTGTTTGGCATTGCCGGACGATATCTGAGCTGTTATTGATAAGTGTCACTCGTTATGAAAGGTATTAAAATTTTGCAACAATTTCAAAGACAAGTATAGCCACAAGTGCAACGGATGCTGTAAAACTAGAAATTGAAAGAATTCCATCTGCACCTATATGGTTATGTATAAAGCTTGTACTCATATTAATGTTAAAGTTACTATCTGATGCAATTTGAGCTCACCATAGCTTTTGATTAGCCACCTCGAAGCACAAACCAAATGGTATATGATCATAAAATATGGATCACTTGGTGACAAGTTTTGTAGGTTCATGTAACATAAAGAGTAACAAGAAGTAAATGAAAGTAATACAAATAGGTGAGAACTAATAATTAGTGATGTACAATTAGTACAGCAGACACATGCAGCTGCGGAGACAAACTTCTAGCGCGGTTAGTTTTACCTTTAATTGGCTTAGTGCTGAAAGCTTCAGGCCAGTCATATCCAAAACCTTCACACAGGTCGTTATGGGTCGGCCATACTTTTTTGATGCAGTAGGCTGGGAATATAGCACACAGGTTAATACAAGCATATAAAGAAAAACACAAATGACAACCTGAGAAATAATGCTTACCAAAATTACACGATCCCGATATTCATTTATTTGAATATGTGATTGTACATAGTAGTTGACCTGCATTCATAGAAAAGACAAAACAGTTTCAGATTTGGTAAACTTAGAAACTGAGTGTTTAAAATATAAGCTTGGTATAATACAGCATAATCAACGCATTGGTCATATACTTACAGATACATTGTCAAACGAGCTTAACCCAACACCAATAGCAAACACAGGAAGCCCCTGAAGATAGTAAAGAAAGCCATAAGACTATTGACTGCAAAAAACCTTTCATTGGATATAAATAACTTAACTTTACGTTCTTCATTGGCAGGATCTAGATGTATGTGAATGAAACCGACTACCAGTGAACAGAAGACATCTATTAATCCATCACGAAGAAAATACCTCTCTCGAGAAGCCAGACATTCCAATGAGTTGCGAATCACGTAGAGATCTGTACAACTTGGATGGAAAAATTGGTTTCTGTAAAAGGAAGGTGCAGCAGATTAGACATTAAAGAAGTCATTATTCCATGATAGAGGCTAGAGGGGAATAATGTGCCACCAAATGCAATAAGCTTTAGGTATATGATATTGATTCATTATATTCTGGATGTGTGTGTAAATCCATTCACTCCAGAAACAAATCTGAAAGTCTGCCAGTTGAAAATATTAATTGCTGGAATTATAAAAACACTGCTTGCCTGACATGAAACACATCAAGGAAAAAGAATTTTACATCTTTCAGAACGTAACAATAAACTTCATTTGAAGAATAATAGAAGTGGCAACACCACAGTAAACCTTGGTCCTTGGCTTTCCAATCAAAAATACACCATTGAATTTTCATTTAAGTAAATATTTTCACAATCTTTTACTTATTAGTCGCAGAGAAACAGAATACACAATCCACAGCCAGAACTACCAGCTTTTCTGTTCCAAGCAGGGTACAGACTTTGAGATATTTGCCCGGATCACATTCAGAAGCTTAATTTCTGAGACATGGGATACAAAAATTATCCAACTACTCAAGTAACAGAAGAATGTGGCAAAAACTTACCTCCAATATACTGTCAATGTCATTTTGTACCCTCCAGTTCAAACAATCCACTAACTGAAGGAAAAACATGCATCATGCCAAGAGATTCAGTCAATTTTATTAGATTGATGAGTTGAATTCGGACTTGAAGGCATTCCAATCATATGTGCCGCCACTAACCATTTTATAGGCTTTGGTGACATTCCCTTCTCTAGCTTTTAGGAAACGGACCAGAGTTTCAGTTCGGTACCCTTGATGAATATTCTGCAAATAAAGAAACAATGGTTCATTCAATACATAGCCCAATAATACGCTTTTTTTTCCTGATGTTCATAATTATCATATAAATTCAAAAAGTGTAAATCGGTAATCAAATTTGTCAAAACTTCTTTTTTTCTGGGGAAGACTGAAGCACATTTTCCTTGTTGCCAATCAAACTCAGAAAAAATGGGAAAGTTATAAAGTCAAATGATCTTAATTAGGAATTGTCAAGCATGACTCATAAAGTAGTTAAATGTGAAAAGTCCATGAGATTAGAAGATAAGGTTTCCAGAGATTTGATTCAAAGTGAGAGCAAGTTAAAACCAAGTCCAGTAACTCATTATTCCTCCTGTTTGTCTTAAAATTACTGACAGTCCTGGCTTATCACAATCTAGTACAGCTGCCTATGTGAAGTGGGGCCTTGAGACTACTTCAAACAGAAACGATAGCACTAACTATGAGTCGCAACAAAAGTTTCTATACTGAAAGAGAGGATCACACTTGAAGTAGGTCATATTTTCCAGTATCAGATCCAAACAACAATTTTATCGAATATATCATAGGTGGGAATTTTTAACGGTCTTATTGAATCAGTTTTGCCTCGTTGAAAGAAGCTCTCAATCTTCTTCTGAACTCATTCTCAAATGGAGTTTCCCAGATAGTGCTAAAGAGAATCTTATCAGACTCCAGGAGTCATCAAAAACCTAGTTTCAATAGGAACGGAGAATAAAGTTCAAAACGTTACTGGCGTTGTGAAAGCTAACATCCAGAAATGGGATAGTTGGAGCCAAAAAAAAAAACTTGTTATCTGATAGACTCTAAGGAAAATTCATTTAAATAATCACAGGTCTAAATTGAATACAAAAGTGGTAAACAGATCAGATACAGCAAGCAGAACCTGCAATCCCGAATTCAGTAGACCCTATAACTCAACATGCAGCCCCTCTTGATCAAATTTACCAATTTCCCACTTCACATTATGTCTATATTTTCATTGTCTTAATCAATCACAGGCCTCGAATAAAAAATGTAATACCATACTCCTGCCTCTGGAATTGAAAACTACCAAATGAAAGGGAAGTCCATGAGAATTTACGTCCAGTAAAAGAACTGAACTCAAGCAAGTCAATAAGTGCATCAGCATCACAAACTACAATTTTAGACAACAAAAGTAACCAAATTTACTTAAGCAGGAAAGAAAAAACTCAGATCGGATGAAGCAGAAGGAAGCAGAGAGAGAACCTGATATGTTTTCTTCAATGGCTCCTCAACTGTCATCACATTTTCCATGGAGAAAACAGGAACAGAAAATTCAGTCATTATTGTGCATAATAAAGCCAACAAACTTCTGGGTCAAAAAGAAAAAGACAAAAGTAGGTAGAGATCAAAGAGTAGAATAGAAGTAAACCTTGATCCATTAATACTTTGAACTGGTTGATAGCTTCTTGTGTAACGATCTCCATTTCTTGTATCTCTTTCCCTTCTCTCCCCGGGAAATAAAACCAAGAAAAACAATGCGAGATGCGCAAAGTTCAGTACTTTGTAGCTTTATTGTGTCTGTTGACTATTTTTCACTCGTTAAAACTAATAACTACAACAATGGATTTGGACAGAGAGAGAAAGAGGGAGAGGGAGAGATTGGAAACAGACCGCCCAAAGGCAAAGGCTTACATATGACTTTGCTCTTTTTAAGGTCATAATTAAGGTTGAGATGAGAAAATTAATATAAATGGGCATGAAATCCAATCCATAGACCACCTAGGAATCTATGAAACCTTCCCCATAAGCTCTCTGTCTTCACATATAATAGTTGTCGTTACACAACACTGTCTGTCTTCCCTTGTGTCGTGGGCTTTGTCTTGCTACAATACGTAGGAAATTCCCAAGGAAGCTTCAGAATCTCCAACTTCTTTTTGTTTTTTTTGGTCTTAATCTGAAATATTCGAATCTCAGTCTGGTGATGCGCATATATTCACTGAGTCTCAGAGTTCAAAGAGATTTAAATATATTAGCAATGAAACCTTCAAGCTTTGAAGCAAACAATATAAAAGATTCAATCTTTTTCCTTTCCACCGGTTCTTGCCGTTCTGGTTTGCTTCAATTGGCCGTCTCAACGTATACGTTAAATTGAGAAGGAATCTTTGGCCGTCTCTATGCTCATATTTGCAAAGCACTTAGTATGAAGCTTCCTCGAGTCTTCTTCTCTATTTTTCAAATTTTCGTTGACACCTATCGTTCTTTTGTTCTTTGACAATCAAAGTGACGAAATTTGGTTCAATAAAGTTTTTTTTTACGAGAATGTTTAATTTTTTATTTAAAAGGAAAACTATAATAGTTATTAATTCTCGAAAAAACGCGTCATATTTAAAATTTTATGAATTTAACTTAAATATTAAATAATATATTAAATTAAACTCGATAATCGTATATCTCTCGAAGTGGTAATAGATAGAATCGAACTTGAACCCAATCTTAAATTTTGTAATCAAATTTGAGTTCAACTTAGAAGATTAATGGATTTAAAACTTTGAATTCAATTATAAACTTGAAATTAAACAGAATTGAAAATTTTGAAATTTGATTGAGCAAGTATTAAATTTAATTAAATATATTTTTTAAAAACTTGTGAGCTTTTAACCAATCAAACCTTAGTATTACTAATTATCACTGATAATAAAGAGGTGGAGTAAGGATTAGTCTGAGTACGAGTATAAATAGCTTAAAGATGTCTTTTCGTAATTGAAACTTTTCTAGAATATTTTGTAAAAAATAAAAACATAATAAGAAAAGAGGCGGAGGGTTTAGTAATGCCAAAAAAGTGAAAGGATCTGTCTGTCACAATGGCCACCTACTTTGCCTCTCTCTTTACCTTCTGGTTGCCTTGCTAGTTCATGGCATGCATCAATCTAGTGGTAGCCAAGTCAATATCCAAAATCAACATGATATTCCTACAAAGAAGCCTGTAAGTTTTTTTTTTATTCAAGCCTTCTTTAAAATATTAAGAACTGAGATTACATTATATTAAAAAATTAATAATTAATTTAGATAATCAAATGTTACATAATTTGGTGGACTATTACATGTTCGTAATAAGTTATTATAGGTATAAATAAAGGTTATTAGTTTTAAAAATAGTAATTTTAACTTGAATCAATTCACTTCAGTTTAATCTAGTTTGAAGTCAACAATTCGACTTAAATTAATCAATTGAATTTAGATTTTTTTAGATAGTTTGAAATTTTCACTTTTAAATTTTAAAAGAAATACATCAAATTTAATTTAAGCTTAATAAATTTTAAACTATCTAAACCTGATCGAGCTCAAACTTAGGTTGCGAATCTCGAATTTGATCAAATTTTGGGGTAAACTCAAGTTTGAGTAAGTTCAAATCTGACCAGTCCAATTCAAAGACTAGTTATTTCTCCATTACTGTAAATAAATCTCCAACTTTCCAGTTTCAATGGTCCAGGAACATGTAGACTTTACTAACAATTTCTGATGTGAAGAAGGTTATTAGACTTTACCAACAATTTCTGATGTGAAGAAGGTTATTATCTGATAATTGGAGGTCAGGTCTCCTTCTTTTGAGCAATGAAGATGAAGCTTACATACTTTTATACGCTAATAAGTATTTAATATATTAATAATAAATTTAATATTATTCAAGTAAAAAAAATTAAAGGGAAATAAAACTACACGAAAACACTAATGAAGGCAATGTTTGTGGTACAAATAGCCGTGTTGATCATGGAACAGGGGAGCTCTGACTAGTGTCGAAGGCTCCTGAAGAAAATGAAGGCCGGGATTGGCCGATGCTACAAGTGCGACTAGACAATCTGCACTCTGGTTGTCCTCTCGGTAGACATGCTGAAGCTTCACCTCCCAGAATTGGCTCAGCAAACCCTGAATACTTGCCAGCAAAGAAACGTAGTCCGTGTCAGGGAGGCGAGAAGGGGAGAGAATATTTATCACCTCTAAGGAGTCAACTTCAATGATAATCCGTCGACAACCAAAAATTCAAGTGAGGTGCAGTCCCGAGTAAACTCCCCATAGCTCGGCCTCGAAAGCCGAACCGCACCCGATGTTACGGAGAAAGCCTCTCAAAGAGCAAGTGAGCCTGAACTGCTGGAGGCCTGAATGGCACGAAGAGAGAGGAAAGAGGAAAGAAAGATATAGTAACCATCTCAATCAGTTGTAACTGCTCACTTATGCTATCACAAAAGCGGGGATAGCTCAGTTGGGAGAGCGTCAGACTGAAGATCTGAAGGTCGCGTGTTCGATCCACGCTCACCGCATTTTCGGATTTTGGAAGTTTTTAAGCCGCCTGATGCCTTGCTCAGTCTGCGCATATTTTTTACTTCATCATAGATGCCGTCAGGAAAACAGATCCATCATCAAGAACCCTGAATGTCATGAACTATTAGTATAAACTTAAACTATATCACAAGACCTGCGCGTAGTTTTACAGGGATTCTTCCACACTAGAAGGAGACTCAACGACAGGATATGAATCAATCGGCTTTTGGCAATGTTCTGGTAGATTTGCTTTTCGGTAATCAGTTCAATGTGATGTATGATTCGACACTGGTTACTGAAACTACTTGGTAACAAATGAAGATGTTCCTTAACATCCCAGAAAGCAAAGTTAATGTAAAAATGACAAAAAGATTCCTTTTGATGACAAGAGTTCAAGAATAAATTATGCATTACAGATTTGGAACTGTGAACAGGCAACATCATACGTTTCCTTATCATTTGTCAAGAACATGAAAAAAGACAAAGACCTTTTACATCCTCATCACCAGCAACTCCTGTGATCATCAGAACAGTTCTAACCCTTTTAACAGAAATAACTGCAGACTGCAATCACTACCCTTCTAAAAGAAATCAAACTCCAGATAGTTATTGGAACCTTTCTGATCAGGATGAGCACCTACTACAACGGCGGCCGCAGCTTTTTCACTGGTTGATGCTGGAGGTGGTATCCGCTCAATTTCTACCGGCTTTGGTATCTCAGGAGGGGTAGCGCACCGTATCAACGCCCAATTCACACCTTCGAAGAAAGGATGCTGCTTAATTTCAGTTGCACCTCTCTTATATGCCAATCTGTGTTGTGGTTCTTTAACAAGTAAACCCCTTATGAGATCCCTTGCAGCAAAACTGACAACCGGTGATTCTGGAAACCGAAGAGGCTGGCCCACAACATTGAACAATGTTGCCCGGTTGCCTGATCCCTTAAAAGGTGTTTTACCAAACAACAATTCATAGAGAAAGATCCCAAAAGTCCACCAATCTACAGCACTTCCGTGACCTTCACCTTTGATAATCTCAGGGGCCAAATACTCGTGAGTCCCAACAAATGACATAGACCTTGCTTCAGTTGGCTCTGCTATGAGCTCAGGTAAAGGACTGACTTGATTCCCTGGTTCAGTTTTGGGTTTCCTGTCCTTCTTGGACTTACTAGAAAAGAGGCGCGGTGAGAAACATGTCGTAGGGGCAACACAAGATGGCTGGATGCATGATGGCTCAATACAAGCAGGCTGCACACAGTAAACAGGATTCTTTCTCAATGGGTCAGACTCAAGTGACAAAGTTTTGACAAGAGTTGGGCTCACAGCACAACGAAGAGAAAGATCAAAATCAGATAGCATTATGTGTCCATCTTCCCTGACAAGCACATTTTCTGGCTTAAGGTCGCGATAAATAATTCCTAGCATATGTAGATACTCCAAAGAAAGTAGGACCTCAGCTACATAAAACCTGCCATTAAGAACAAAAAAGCGATAAAGCATTTTCAATCATTCAAGTACTTGTATAATCAGAAACTTCTAGTCATAACTTTTATCTACTAAAAGTAATCAATATGAGGTAAAGGGCAGTACTGCAGCCCAGTTTCTCATCAATTACCAATATCTCAGCAATACTAATTGAAAGTACCATTCTCGAATTCAAAACTTTCACAACATGAGAATTTGTTTTCATGAACATCAAGTCATTAACCAAGGACAAGGATAGACCAAATGAAACACAAACTTCACCTTCAACTAATTTGACAGCAAAGCAAAGAAAAGGTTTCAATGTTTAAAATTGACAAGATTTGGTGGTAAAGTTTACACTCATCTTTTGAAGTTAATATTATAAACTTCCATCTCAAATATCACCAGGTAATAACGTACCACAGCATCCTTTCTAGGGATTACTACTTAGTGGCCAATAATGAGCTGATGAGTATCCGGTTGCTAGTTTCCAAGATAATAAGCTGAACCCATTTACTTTTTCTTCCAAGCTATTTCATCACACAATAATTAAAAGAAATGGTGATAAAGTCTGATGGATCATGAGATTTTGAGTGAAAATCAGTCTTCAGTTTTCCCCTCATTGTACTCTTTCAACATTTAGACAAGGATTTCCAGGAAAGTTTTTCAACTATAAGCTTGAAACACCTGTTTCTGACATTTGCTGGAGCAGAGGCAGACAATAGTATGCTACAAAGAATTATTGCTTAACAAATGAAACTGTAGAAGTCAATTTCTTTATCCTGTTTTCCCTGTTTTCTCGTAACATACATAAGATGGTGCCACACTAAGGCACATTTACTCAGCACACAAATATAAGTTTTTACTTAAGGAAACTAAAAGAGAAAAATTCCAGTCAAAGAAAGTTGGGGAACTTTCGCAATAAAGCAGAAGCAGAAGCAAATTACAAGATTGAAACATTAAAGAGCAGCAGAGCAATAATAATAGGTACACAAAGGCAATGAATGCATCAAGGTCGCATCAACGTGAGAATTTGCTAATAATTAGACTGTCTCTACATAGTGACAATAATGAAAAGGTATTATCCATATAATCTGCTCATAATACATAAGAGAACATGCTTGATGGGTGTGCAAACTAGTAGTTCCCCTTTAGGTAAATCAATTGTACTCATCTCTACAACGAAACCCTGAGACATGCACTAATGCACTCCTAGAACAAAATATGGATGCATGCTGCTTGTTTATATTCTACTATAACTCATTTGTAACTTATTAATCAGGGTCATCACGTATATTCTACTGCTTGTTTATATATGCAACACTAGGAGAAGAAACTAGAAGATATACAGTATGACATGAATCCAGCTCAGATTATATATAAAAACAGGAACCTATATATAGCAAGTCCTATTTGTTGCGATCATTGAGAAAAAGAAAGACCATCCAAGATTTTAGAATTTCTTATTAAGGCAAACTTTCTAATTAATAAGATGTCAGAAATCAAAACTAAATCATGTGAATGTGTAACAAAAATATGATCTATTAGTTGCAAATAGTACCTAGAAACAAGTATAAATACTGGATTGTAAGGAACCACAGTATAGCAAAGTTTACATATCATACTTCACTGCTTGCTCAGGAAAATATTTCCCTGGCTGTCTCTGTCGAAGAGTGTGCAGATCTCCTCCAGGGCAGAACTCCATCACCAAACACGAGAACTTTTCAGTTTCAAAGTGGGTATAAAGTGTTGGAAGAAATGGGTGGTCCAGAGATTGAAGTATTTCTCGCTCTGTCTGAGCTCGAAGCAGTTTCTTACGACTGGCAAGAGAGCCTTTGTCCATAACCTTCATTGCAAAATAACACTTAGTCCCACTCAACTCTGACAAGTGAACACTCCCAATATCCCCACAACCCAACCTCTTGAGGAGTCTAAAATGACTCAAACCCAAAACTCCATCCTTTGATCTGACAGCTTGAATGGCTTCCCATCTCAAGTCATTTGCTTTGTGAGGTTTGCTTATACTGCTACTAAAGCTGCTACAAGTGCTCTCATCACTGACATCACTGCTTGTGCTTCCTCTACGCATACTACTCTTACAACTCTCAACATAATCTACACGATCACTAATCTTTGCACTTCCAGTAGTCTTAGCAAGACTGCTAGCTCCATCACTAACTTTGGCAGATATAGAACTGTTTTTAACACTTTCATTGCCAGATATTTTCTTGTCTTGGTCAACAGAATTATCCTCTGAACCTCTGGTTTCATTGATGGCTGATTCTACCTCAGTTAATGTTTGCTCAGGAGTAGTTACAGAGGAACTTGATTCTAACTTACTACTCAAAGAATCAATAAACTCTTTCTTATCAGAATTTGGTGGCTGCTTAGTTTCAGAGACTGGTAACGCCATCTTTATTGATGTGTTTTCCACAGACCTTGGAACATGCTCATTGATCCATTCAGGGTTGTCTGTTTTGGAAACTTGTGAAGGAAAAGGCTTCAACTCATTAACCACTAGTTTGTGAACTCCTACTGTCTTATGTTGCTGTTTCTGGGAGGTTTTGCTGCCAGCTTTTGAGGCCATCAGATGCCAAACTATCTTGGAAAACTAAATAAGACTGAATGAGCCTACTTCCCTGTAACCACATTTCAGGATCATCTTTTGGCAGCCAACTTGGAACTCTGCCCGATGATGTAGAGGGTAAGAACTAAGAACTGAGAAGCAATCTGTCAAAGACATAAAAACAAGTTTAAGAAATCAATACATAAGGCATCCTCACCGAATGATACAAATGATAGTAACTAAAATCTGAAAATGGAGTAAACCTTGCAGCATATATTAAATCCATTCAAGAATCAAACAGAACGGTTAGAGACATAAGTCAAGCAAGGATTAACACATATTTGCATATCATTTGGCCTTAACACTAGTACAGAACTTCAGATCAGAAAAGACTAGCTAGTCATTCAACAATACAAACCATTTAGTCATCATATGGCTCAAAGAAACAATGATATTTAGCTAAGGAGATACTTCAACTTGTGTTAGACTTCGAGAGCACAAAATTTCAAGCCGAGAAAGTGACACGATACACAACGTATTTTGAGATCAAAGATTAGTTTCTCATGAAAGAACAAGTTTAATAACCGAGATGCATGCAAATATTGATCAAATGATGCTGCTGAAAAGGGGGGAAAAATGGGAAAGCTCGGCAAATCATAGCAAGCCACTTCAATAGTAAAATCTTTTAACACAAACCAAAAAACCATATCTAAATCAAAATCATCTCAGCAGAAATGAAATGGTGAAATAAAATCAAGAAAAGCCAAAGACCACCAGAAAATAGTAAAGCAACTAAGTTAATGCAATTTTGTACACGGAGAGAAGCTCGTCTCAAGTAAATAATCAGACAGAATACAAGAACAAGATCAAAATCGAAATCAGTAAAAAACGGATCTTGATAATAAAAATTGCTGCTTTAACCAAACCCCGCCATAGATCCAAATAAATATTGGAGACCCAGATGGAAAAGGCAGGACCATAAGGTGAAAAAAAAATGCAAACCATGGAGATAAGAGCTGAAAGAGAGTACCTAACTTGAAGGATCAGGAACTCGAAGAAGGCTTTGCTTTTGCAGTGTAAAAAGAGAGATGCACTTTAGAAAGAGAGATTCCTGTAGCAAAACAACCCTTGTCTAGAGAAAGGAGGAAACGCAATAGCAAGCAGAGATTAAGAGAGAGAAAGAGCGGAAAAATAAACTGAACCTGTGCTTCTGGTGGGAATCTCAGGAGAATAGAAAATGTAGAGAGAGAGATAGAGCGAGGCAGAGATGAGTCAAAGTAAAGTTAAAGCTAAAGTCCTCCATCAAAGAAATAATAATTGGAAAATAACTCCAATAATTTCATTGGTTATTCTTAGCAAAACTAAAGTTGTCCAAATCACCAAACAGTTCTGAGGCGTTTCATGTGTCTGTGTATACTGCGTCGGGCATCCTAGAAAAAAACTCTTTTTATCCGTCAAACCAGTTTGGTTCTTCTTCATCACCTTGTTTTCCTCTTGTTTTTCTCATTCTTGATCAGCCATGAAAACTGAAAATTTAAAGATAACGTTCTGACCCATTACAGGAAATGTAATCAACAGGCATTTGCCACTTGGGTAATGCTTCATATACAGAAAGTTTCTGATCTTTCATCATTTTCAGATTCAGGTATGTGCTTATAGTAAGAAAGTTCATAAATTTTTATGCTATCTTGATATAAAAAATCACACCTCCCACATTAGCAAGATTACATATTTATTAAACTTTTATTATTTTCAGGTATTTCATGTGAAAAGTAAAATATGTGATCACAATCTTGGATTGACTTCAGAAATCATCTCTTTGGACTTTGGAGCTTTGGTTAGTCTCACAGACAATAAAGTACAAGAAATATCTAAATTTTTAATTAGATATTCTCTGTCAACTAAATCAACAAGATTGTAATATGTTTGCTTCAAATTTTAAATTTAGATGCCCCAAGTTCTGAAATTTTGATGACTAAGCTTTATTATTCAATTTAATTAATGAATTTAATAGATTGTCCAAATAAGTTTACATGGCAACTCTTGGCTTTATCTAATACCAATCATGTCCATATTCAAAACTAGACAATTTGCTTTGCATAAAAAATTATAATATTAGGAATTTTCCTAACAGTTAATTAACAAATTGTTATAAAAATTATCTAACATACATAGAAAAAATATTGACTACAATTTTTTATTATTAAAAAACTTTTCAATTATATTTCAAAAATTTTAAGTTTATTTAATCGTTATATTAAACCATTTAAACCTTAAATTTCTTATTTTATTGATTTAACTTTCGGTCTGATTTTTCGACTGTTATTAACTCTTGAAGATTAAATAGACACTTGAATTAATTATTGATTTTAAATTATTAATTTTTTAAATAATTTACATAATATATAATCAATATATATACTAACTACAGGAACTTCCATAATTGAAAAAAAAGGTTAAAAATAACTAGGGTTGCAAACTAAACACATTGGTAAGTTTTATCCCTCATTACTCTTGAAGCTCGGGCCTAACATGCTTGGTCTTTTTGTGTTAGAAACTAACGAATGATTCCAAAATACTATAGCTACAATGTGATGTTTTGTATGGTTGCATGGGAAGAAGCACAGGAGTCAACTAGGAAAGTGCCATCATTGATGCCCGACATTAGGATTGTTGATTTCCTTATATTAAGGTATAAACTTTAATATCATTATTAATATTATTACTTTCGTATAGGCATATGATCTAGAACCATAATCCAGAAATGGGACCAATTAATCAATGGTGGGATGAGCATGTTGGAGAAGATGATCAACTCTCTTTATCACCATCTGTAGGTGTGATGTTCCTTTTAAAAGATTGGAATTGAAGTTGAAAATGCGATTAGTTATGTGGGGTTAATCGAGTTTTAAGTTTTATCCAAAACCTACCTTATCTCTTAATCACCTTCAAAATCAACATATGAACCCTACAAAGATAGAGACATGAAAATAAAATATACGTGTGTGTGTGAATTTGGGATTTTTTTAATTATTTAAAATTAAATCAAATAAATGGTATAATTAAAAGATAAATTTAAAATATTATCTGGGTGAATAATATGATTCGAAAACAATTATTGATTCCAGCTCTCGAGACACGATAGAAATGTTCCCATTGAGCAAAGAATTCAAAGTTTGGAGATTCTCCCCTTAAACCACTTCCTAGAAGACAAGACTTCTGATAGCAACAAAATAATGTCAACTCATACTTTTATTTTAAATCATAATATATACCATTTACATGACATTCTATCTTTGTCCTAAAATATATGGTTATTATTTTTGAATAAGAGATAAATTCAATTAAAAATACAGTACTTATAAAATAATTTCAATTGTCACTCAATTTTGATATATATTAGTCTATAATACTTCAAATTTTAACTTTAAACAAAAATAATCTGACATTAAATTATTTATAAATATGAATAATACGACGAGTTACATGATATTAGTATTTTTACTTGCATAGCTATCATATATTATACCCGTGGTACGTATGAATTTTATTATTTAATAAATCTAAATGTCAATAAAAGATAATAAGTGACAATTACGTGATAAAAATTTCACATTGAAAAAAAACTTTAGATAAAATTATTTTTTATTAAAAATTAAGTGTTGAATCATTTTAACCGGAATTTTCAAGTTGGTGTTAATACTGTAAAATTGAATAAAATTTGGGATTGTTTTTACAATTAACCCAAAATACTATTATCACTTATACAATTTAAGAAACTTTGCGGAAATATGCCTACCATGTGATATAGTTATGGCAACACCTATAATGAGGTCCCAATAAAGGGAACAATATAGTGATGCTAGTAATTAATAATGAGAAAGCTAAGTTGGAGAAGTGAGTACTACCCGCAAAACAAAACCAACCACTAGACTAAAAAGACTAGTTAAGTATGTGAACTAGATCATCTAGACATCTCCATCTTCACCTTTCACAGGAGAGACACACAGAAAGAGAGAGAGAGAGAGGCTCTCTTATTAAGTCTATTGGTCACGCCAAAAATGCACGACCACCTTCCATTTACGTCCCAACAAGTTAAAGATCTTGTGTAAGATCATGCATTATTACCAAAGATGTTGGAATCACTCGTGTTCCCCAATCACTTCACCACGGTTCTTCTTACGTTACAACAGAAGGGGCAACTTCTGGTGCTACCAGCTCAATCACTTATAAGTTCCTCTTTTCTTCGTCTCATTTCATGCGTCGTCCTTTCATCGTGCCTTTTTTAAGGTTGCAACATCGTCTCCCAGCTGCTATGAGCCCTATGCATTTACTCATTATGTTGCTCCCATGTTAGTAATACGTAATCACTCATAAAAATATATATCTATACATAATTTATTTCAAATTATCTAACTTAGATTTAAATAATAAACTCAATTCGACTATTATTCACGGGTTTAGTATACGTTTACTGGGTGCTTATTTGGATAAGTTTTGGGAGGGTGAATAAGTATTTTTTTTACCGCAAAAATTTTTTTTAAGAAAAATAAGTGTTTGGCTGTAAAATAAAAAAATATTTTTTGAATAGATATAATTTTTTGACAGTTAAAATACAACTTTTTAAGAAACTTAAATTTCAAACTTCTAAAAAAAGTGATTTTCAGTAAATTTTTTAGATCAATTAATGAGTTTATTTTTTTTGTCTCTTTTGTCCTTATGTTTTACACATAATTCTCACAATACCCACAAACTCATCTTTACGTTTATTTTGATAATTATATAATATTATTTGTTTTTTATATATATTTTAATATTTATTTTTGATATTAGTTTTACTTATGTTATAATCCATATAAAAGATTTGGTTAGATATATTTTCATTTATGTTTCATAT
>JANVCL010000003.1:3864468-3886888 GCA_026546855.1 Erythroxylum incrassatum | reverse complement strand
CTCATTTCCATTTCAATTTTCTTCTTCTTTTCTATTTTCTTCCCTCTTCTCTTCTCTCTTCGATTTCACTCGTAACATAGGAGTTCACTGCTAATACATTTATGATTATGAATCTCAGATCACCTCTTCTTAAAAGTCTAACGGAATTCTACCCTAGGCAGCTGTTTGCGTCGGATTTTCTTCAGGCTCAAATTGTGGGGATTTGAACTAAAGTTTACTGCGAATTCCGGTTTATGGTCATTGGGCTTCAGATGTGCCAAGGAAATGAATAGCAGTTGGTTGCTTTAACTAGAGCATGGGCTGTTTTATCATCGGGGTCGAAAAACGCAAGCCCTCAGTACATGAAATGGTCCATTGGGTAAGCTAAGGGGCCTACGCCATAAACGATACACTTGCCTTACTGGTAAATACAAGATCAAAAAGAAAATTGAGAAAGTTCTTATTATTTCAGCAATTTTAAATCAAATATTTTTATTAAACTGTATATTAAATTTTAATATTTTAAAATATTGAAAATAAAATTTAGCATTTATAAAATATATAATTTAAATTATTAATCAATATTTATTTTTTATGCATCACAATGATAATAACTTAACACAATCATTCACAATTGAGTGATGTTATTGTTGGCATATCAGTTATGAAATCATTGATAATTAAATAGAAGGATGCGGCTAGAAATTCAAGGGGTGGTGGCGCAGTTGGCTAGCGCGTAGGTCTCATAGCTTCTGAGTGATCCTGAGGTCGAGAGTTCGAGCCTCTCTCACCCCAATAGTGCATTTTGATGGGACAATTTCCTAATTCTCACCTCAGCCCTAAATTTTTTCCTAATTCTCACCTCAGCCCTAAATTTTTTCTCTGACGTACGTAATTCTAGACTGCTCTTCATCATTCCTGTCCTATTCTTCTTCCTTGGGTACAATCATTTGCTTTTTGCATTTGTCTGCATATGCCACCCGGCCTACTGTTGCTTGTTACGTTAACGTTGAGTTTGGATGCTGAAAGCTCTAAGCTTTTGGATTGTTATTTCAAATGGAGAAGAAAACAACACCTGGCATGAGTAGTCATGTAATTTGCTGCCGGACATTTTCATGTAAGTTGTGAATGTAGAGCTATGGACTTAATTTCGTCGGTGATCGATGACAACATTCCAGTGTAACGTTCAGTCCTATACCCAAAACTAACTCCATTTTTTGTAACATAAAGACTAACAAGGTTATTATAGTCTTTACCAATCAGTACCAATTCACCGTTATACCCATTAGTGTCATAGCTTTAACTTCAGTTCAGCAGCATCACCAATCAGCTACTCAACAAGTTGACTGCGATGGTTCAACTTATTTGCCACTAACATGTGGCAGAGAACTTTAGTCAGCAAGTCGCGTCACTTAAAACACATCTATGCAACTCTCCTGGCGGTGTATCAAAAACCTTCAGACATATTTAATGGTGGAAGAAAGGGAGTTTTGGACCATCACGTTCATCGTCAATTTGTGTGCTATGATAAACTGAGATTATATGGCAATTTTGGTGAATAAGCTTTCATGGACCATCACGTTCATCGTCAATTTGTGTGCTAAACGATAAACTAAGATTGGGGCAAGTTTGGCGATCGAATAAGCTTTCATGGACGCTATTTAAGTCAGAGAGTTACTGTTCATAATCCATGTATTAAAAGTAAGTGATTGACAGAATTAAAAGGAAAACAGAACAACGATATGAGATTTTGTAAGACAGTGGTTAATATTGTTTCCAATGATATTTTCATCCGATTATGAAATGATACATTATTAATTTCTAGGAAAAAGATATGGGATTTTTCTATAGTTTAATTTATAAAAAACTTTTTAATCTTAAAATTTCTTTAAATATTTTGAAAATTTCCAAATTTTCATAAAAATCTTTCTTTAAAATTTCAATTAAAAAATAATAACGAAGGTACAAATAACATACGTCGGCTAATCAATTGTTGTTAATACGGTAATTCAAATCAGTTAAATACTTAAACTTGACCAAAATTACTTAATTCCAATTCAAATTAATAATATAAGAACTACCATAAATTATTAGTTTATGTTATGTTTAATTTGTTTTTGTTGAGTTTAAAAGTTTGGTTGAATTATCACGTTAATAATATTTGATTGATGAGTACATGTATTTCAATATTATTTTTAACTGAAATTTAAGAAGTAATTTTTTTACAAAATAAAAATTATAAGGTTTTTTAAAAAAATGGCTTAAAATACATAAAAGTTATATATTTTTAACCTTAACTTTTAGTCCTTTCTCCTAAAAATAATAGTATATTTAACTACTTTTGTCAAAATTTTAAAACTTGGCGTAACATTCGATGAATCGTATGTCTCCATTTTCTTAACTTTGTCCTGTAGTTTCTTCTTTTATCGCTTTTTTGCCTTGCATGTATCTAGCATTGAACGTGAAGTGCGGTTGGTGCTATCACTCAATGCTTTAGTTGCAACCGCTGTTTTTATGATCCACATCCCTTGGTGCGGCTTTAATTTATCACTTGTATCAATCTTTTCCTACTTGAAGGTATTAACGAACACCCTAAAGATATGTCTAAAGCAACAGGAATATGGGACATGTGGATATTGGAAGCTATAAAATTTTGCTTGTCAGGATAACGACTTATTGTATTTTATATACGACAAACATATCTAAACAGGATAAGTTTCAAGGTTACAAAAAGTTTAAACATTTGCACAGAATGATTTTACCACATTTATCTTCAGGCTTTAATTTTTTATCATCGCCATGTAAATTACACTTAGTATGAGATGTTTCACATGAACGGCGAAACATACATTGCAAGAAAAAAAAAAGATGCCTTTCCAATCAATCAAATATGGAAGATGACTGTTGAATTCAAACAAGAGTGGCTAATTGTTTGATCTATTGACAAGACAACCATCATAAAAGTCTGAATCGTTAAGATGGATAGAACCACTAAGCCCAAGCTATCAAAAGATACAGATTAGGATATTTTACTTAATCATAGGAGTATTTGTTTGTGCTAAGGTCAGGATGTAGCTTGAAATTGACAGACGTTTCACAATAAATGAAATACAAGGCGGGTTGGCTAGATGGAGCTATCAGTCATGGTGAAATAGGAATGTATTATATAAAGTTGAAAGTTTACTTTTGTACCTATTTGATTAGACACATTGAACTCTAGCACATTTCTGAGATAACCAATCGTTCCATAGCCACTGTAGATGTACACTTTCCGTCTGATTCCAATCTTGGGGCCCTTGGAATGGTTCTGATATTAAGTTTCAAAACTTGTTTTCATCGTAATTGATCCATTTCATGCCAGATATCTCACTTTAATCAAACTACTCATACGAGGATTTAAGCACGCAATTAGTATTACAACATCAGTTCTCCAGTCACATGTTATATATCTGCTCAGACTCCTTTACTTGGCTAATAATAAAGCAGTATGGAATACTCATCCATCCTTTCACGATGATTATCACTGGCCAAGGACCACTATTCGTGCTGGCCCCTCGAACTTTGAACTTGAGATATGAACATCAGTGGAAATAGCCATTGATGGAGTCCTGCACCATGCGGTTGGTTGATTCAGAACTGCAGACCTTTGTCGTATGTATCCTTGTATATGCATTGATGAAGTTACATGTGACGGCTGTATGACCCTTGAGAAGTTTGTCTCTTCCATAATCATTTCTAATTGCTTCTTTTCAAAGCATTATATATTTACTTGCCAATTAATCGGACTCCATCATCATCGGTGCACCTCGTCGAACTGTCCTGTTCATAATCTTTGCTAACATTCTGCTTAAGAAATTTGTTTTCAAACAGCAAGCAGTCTTTTCTTTTTTCGGTTTGATTGCTAGCAATACAATTTTGGCACCTCATATAATGATTTATTAAGTGATGCAGAGATGGCACATGAATATATATATGTATATGTGTATAAATCCTGAGGGTTACCATAAGAAAGTGGCGGCATATTGATTCTTGTTTTAAGCAAAAGTCACTAAATATAGGAGAGATTTGAGCACAACAGAAGTGCCCACATTTAAGCATATCACATGCATTGTGGGTTCCAGAGGCTCTAGCTCCAGATAATGTGGATGCTTGGCCCTTAGTCCTGATAGAGTTATGACGTTATGTCATGCAATTTCTCCAATTATTAAATTTCATACTTGGGTCAATCTTTGGAACATGGGCGTCAGAGTCACATAAGTAATGCTTGATGTGATGATGAATTATTACTCCCTCTGTTTTATAATAAGTGTCGTTTTAGAGGGATTTTAATTATTTAAAATAAGTATCGTTTGTGACTTTTTATGCATATTTATAATTTTACTTCTAAAATTACCCTTTAATTTCTCTCACATCTTAATTACACAGATTATATTTTCAAGGTACTTTAACATGTAATTAATAAGGGTATATTAGATATTTCATTAACTTTCTTAATAAACGTGTATTTCTCTAAAACGACTTTTATTATAAATCGGAGGGAGTAAATGACTAATTACATTTAATTTTACTTTTTCTATTTTATTTTAATTATTATTTTTTAAATTTATTATTTTTTATGTAATTATTTAGGTATTATGTAGTTCTCTTGGTCATTTATACCTCGAAAAATTAATATCATATTAAAAATTGAAAATATATAACAAATTCATAATTTTTAAAGAGTCTTATTCAACTATTCCCAACTTAAAAAAAATAGTTCTTATTTTTTCATTTTCATCGTCGTTTATTATAATAATAATAATAATAATAATAATAATAATAATAATAATTAATTGCAAACTAAAAGGTTTTGGTGCTCATTTTAGTATTATTATTATTTGCTTTGAGCTTTCTTCTCCATTAAGCACAAACTACACCTACTTCGTAAGGCATGATGAACCAAAACATTAAAAATAAAAGATCAACTATTAAATTATTGAAGAGTGAATGTTCAATTTTTTTAATTATGTAAGTACAAATGATATTTTAATATAATTTATGCAAATTTTGAAAAGTTAATAACTAAATTTAAAATTTAAAATCTTAAAATTTTAGTCATTTTTAATATATTATCTCTTAATATTATCATTGATTTTGAAGAGTAGTTCCTCGAATCAATGGGCCCAAAAACAGCAGTAACTCAGAAGATGGTTTCAATTTGTTTTTTTTGAAAGTATATATCCTTGTGTAAATTCATGTATAAATACCCCTTTATGCAACAATTTTATGCACAAAGTATATATCCTTGTGTAAATTAATGTATAAATACCCCTTTTATGTAATAATTTTATGCACAAAAGAATACAAAGTTTTCTTCCCTTCTTATATGTCACCCTCTCAGTGAAAAGAAGCAAAAGAAAGGTCTTGCCATACAACTATTTCTTAGTAATACAAGTGCATAAAGAGCTAGGTGCAAAGGATTTGATAGTCATAAGGACATCATTATAGGCTCCTTCTAGCAATTATTAGCTTATAGTGATGATTTTTGCATAATGGTAGTAGTAAATATGGATCCTAACCAAATTGTTATGAAGTAATGGTTTTTACACCTACCGAAAACAACCTATAAACCAATATACAAGGAATTCAATAAGACAACCTTGAAGGGATTATACTGCTCCTATAAATCAATATACAAGGGATTTAATGAGACAAACTTGAAGGGATTGTAATGCTGCTTATCCTAAAAGATTGACTATAAAATTTTGATACCTCTAAACATGTTTGTACCATCTGAGCTGTCAAGTAGAGCCAAATGAAGGAAGGTGGATGAGGGAGCATTGATGTAGCAAAACCAATAAGAAGAGGGAGTGATAGTACACGTGAGCACAAACTTTATAATGGGAATATAGATCTGCCTTAGCTAAATGCATTGCTAAGCAAAATGATAAAGTATATTTGGACCAAAAAAAGATTCCTTTAGCCCCCACCCAAACTTATATTTCAACAACTTAGACAAGAGAATATGGATAGATATATTTGAATCACCAAAACTCTGGGCAATATAATGCTTGAGTGCTTTGTTTAAGAAGAGACAATTAGGTCAATTATTTTATAGGATTGTTAGAAAAAGCACATGACAACACAGGAGGTAGAGGTTGCATTCTCTAGATAGGCAATATAGATACTCACCATCAAGTCACCCTAAGTCCTCCAAGGATAAGGTTATAAACATGATAGTCCTCCAATGCTAATGAAAAGATGAGGATGTCATAAATTAAAAAGTCTCTTATAGGCCACCCTAATGAAGTTAGCATAATGAACAAGTCAATAAAGAAAGACTGAGGAGATTTCATTTAACATCAACCAAATTATGTTATATAATTCAAATGATGGCACCACGGTAATTTTTACAACCATATCAAACTTCTAAGTTGAAAAAGATCCCAATTGATAGTGGTATATACTCCTTTATTTGAGTTCAATGAGAAAAAACAAGGTTAAAATCCTTTTGATGTTGGAAGCGTACGTAAGGTAAGCCATAAAAATTAC
The DNA here is from genome assembly GCA_026546855.1 of Erythroxylum incrassatum. Taxonomy (NCBI): domain Eukaryota; kingdom Viridiplantae; phylum Streptophyta; class Magnoliopsida; order Malpighiales; family Erythroxylaceae; genus Erythroxylum; species Erythroxylum incrassatum. The sequence continues at coordinate 3,880,378 of JANVCL010000003.1, read as the reverse complement.
TAATTCTCACGTAGTGAAAAGACCTACAATATTCAATATCACTTTTTAAGACCCAAATTATTACTCCTTAGAGTTATGATACTCCTTTATCAATTAACCATAACATTTTTAACACAATATGGGCTAGGAGTAGGTAAGAGGAGTATCAATATGACAAGTTAGTGTTATATAACTTTGCTTAGGGATAAAAAAACCATCATGTCTCATAAAAATGTAAGTCATAAATTGTTAAGACCATAATAAAGAACAATAAGAGGTAACCTTAAGAGGAAGTGGAGAGAATCATAATAGAAGTTTGTGTAAGCTTACAACATTTTTAAGTGGGAAGAGTAATAACCTTGAAAAGGCATAAGGTTGGGGCATTTTTTAACTAAATAAGATCACAATTTTAGGTAGGGCCTTTAACATTTTGAGTATTAATCCCTCGAACATCACCCACAAGATATAAATTGATCCTAACAATAGGCTTATAAAGAAGAAAAAAGATTTTCATTGAGGAAAAGCAATAAGCAATGGAGGAAGACATAGAAAGGCTACAACAAGCCTACTTTATTAAAGAGGTGAAATATTTTTATTAGATTTTAAATATAATTTTTATTAAGAAGACAAATAGGAAGTGAAAGATATGAACCAAATTTACAGATTTTATCAAAGCATTGCTAAAGAATAGCTACCTATTACTTAGGTTTGATCATATTGTGGATGCTACATTTGGTAGTTGATTGATTATATTTATGATGTAATAGATAACACCAAAGGAGAAAGGAGACCATACTACAAATCTGGGGCATTGCTTTAACACTTTGAGAAAGTATAACCTAAGATTAAATCTTGATAAATAAGTTTTTAGAGTATTAATAGGAAGAATTTTAAGGTTTAGAATGACACAAAGGAGCATTAAGGTTAACGCATAGAAGATTGAAGTAATTTTCAAATTGGCAAATCCTAAGTCTATAAAATATATATAAGGTATAATTGCGAGAATCACTAGTTTATCATTTTTCTAATCTAAGGAAGTGAATCATTATTTTCCTTTCTTCCAGATTTTGAGAAAGCCTAAATATTTTCAGTAGAAGAATAATATGATTAAGTGTTTGACCAACTAAAGACAATTAAGCCTTTAAGCAACTAAGACCTACCTATAACAAGCCCTCGCTATTGTCCACTTCTGTCATATTTGAAGGTTTATATTTATATAATGCAATGTCTCTTGCCATTATCATTATTATTCATGTAAGAGAGCAAGATAATAAAAATTCATATTTACTAAATTAGCTAGATTTAACATGAAGTATAAATATGATATAAAATTTTTGAGAAGATGTCTTATGTAATATTTAGTTCAGTGTGAAGGTTCAAGTCTTATTTTTAGGCCTATGTTGTAAGTACTAGATAAACCTATATATGATAAAAAGATACATGAGTTTACTAGTTAGAAATGCCTAATTTTGGGGCTGTTTGAGGCTTATTAGAAACTCATTACTAACAAAATTGTTGTTCAACTAAAACATTGTCCTTAAGGGGCAATCTGCCCAAGTTATTTTATCAGCTAATCTCCACCTTCAACTAATAATGCTTCACATATGAAACCCTTCAATTATGTCTTAACAAATAATATAAGAAAGCAGGAGTAGAGCAATGACAGTTAGATAACCTTTCATTTTCTAATCTGCTAAAAAGTCAATATTACTCAACTAAAAAAAGCCAACTAAGTTTTTCTTGTAGTGTCAGCAATTCATGAGATAAAATTAATGATATTAGGTCGTTAGGTTAAATCTCAAGTAATTGAACAATCCAAAACATTACACATGACAACTTATTCGCACTAGTTGTTTCTAGATAGTGGGTACTGTTGAAAGGGTAATGCACGACAAAATCCTCATTTTGTGTAATAAATACTTATGTTGTCAAGGAAAAACCAAAGAGAAGCATCTAAAAATAATACCATTAATAAGTAAACATTAAACACAAAATCAAAGATCATTATCCAAATTTACATTAGGATTCATATGCCATTTCCATTAAGTACAAACACAACACAAAACTTAACAGAAAGAAAGTTCTAGACTTAAGCTAAAAAGAGAGGAAAATAAAAAAAGATTAAATTGAGAAACGAAGTGCGACAGCGAAACACTGAAAACAGAGGGACGGACCAGACATCACTTAACGGCGACGATGGCCACCAGAGGGACAAACTAGATAGAGGTAGTGCGACAGATGTTTCATGGTGGGCGAAAGAGAGAGGGAAGAGAGTAACAGGGTAGTTCTTCAAACTAGACAGAGTAGCGGGTGACCTTCAATTAGGTTTTGTGTAAGAATACATCGTCGTTTTTGATTTTAAGTTAAATTTTAGATTTATCGACGAAAGATTATTCTGTCGATAAATCCATCGATACACCCTGATTCAATTACATTTTATTAAATACGTTGTAGTTGAAGCAAACGACGACATTAAACTTTCAGGTTTGTCGACGGGATACACTTTCGTCTATAAACGACGACGCATTTACCTCTTTTACCGACGTTGGTTCCTATTCCGTCGCTATATTCCATCACAAAAGTCATCCAGATAATATCCCATCCATCTTTACCGACGAGTATTTTGACTATCGCAAATTACCATATATTACGATAATTTCATCGATGAAATGTCATTTTTCGTTGGTAATTATCAACGGTATTGTTTCCGTAGGTAATTTTTCGTCGGTAATCAGTAGTTTTCTTATAATGTTGTGAGAGAGCTCGATATTTGACTTCAATACTTGATCGAGCGACTGTAGGTTACTTTTAGAGGTCCATAAGATAAGATTGCCCCCAAGAAAGACACAACCGCCAGTGGTAGACTTCTGGTCATCTGGAGAGCTAGCCCAATCAGAATTAGTGTAGGCTTGAAAAGTCAAAGGCATAGATGAAGGATGAAAAAACAATCCCAAACTGGAAGTGCCTTTCAAGTAACATATTACATGTTTACAAGCAACCCAATGAGTATTTAGTGGATTTGTTACGAACTGACTTAGTTTATTTACAACAAAGCATTTGTTTGACCTGTGTTGCACAGATACTAAAGTGCTCCTACAATGCTTCGATAGAGAGTTGGATGCTCAAAAGGTGTGCCATCATGAAGTGATAGCTTGGTTGCTGTGGTGATTGGAAACATGTTGGCTCTGTAAAGCAAATCTTGGATGTAGTGGCTTTATGAAAGGTATATGACATTACTATTCTGGTAAGCCTCAAAACTAAGAAAATGATTTATACTTCCAAGTGTTTTTAATGCAAACTAAGACTGTAATTGATTGATGACTGTGTGGATTAATTGAGATGAGTTTCCTGTGACGAGTATGTCATCTATGTAGACCAATAATATTGTAATGACACCCTGATTATGTGAATAGAACAAAGAGGTGTCTGACATGGAATTGAGAAAGCCCCACTGATATAGTGCATGTTTGAGTTTATGGAACCAAGCTTTAGGGGCTTGTTTTAAACCATAGAGAGCCTTAGCTAACTTACAGACATGATGTGGCTGTGTTGTGCTTTCAAAACCTTGTAGTTGACTAATGTAGACAGTTTCCTGTAGATCACCATTCAAAAATACATTGTTAATGTCAACTTGCTGGATATCCCAGTGATGGGAAACAAGTGACATAATAACTTTGATTATTGAGGCTTTAACAACAGGACTGAAAGTCTTTGAAAAATCAATGCCAGGGATTTGATTAAACCATTTGGCAATAAGATGAGCTTTGTATTTAGAAATAGTCCCATAAGTATTGTACTTTGTCCGAACAACCCATTTTGTACCAAGAATGCGCATAATAGGTTCATAGGGAATAAATGTCTATGTATTGTTTTGTTGTAAAGTATGAAATTCATCTTGTTTAGCTTGAAACCACATAGGATCAATTAAGGCTTCTGATACTGTTGTAAGGTCAATGTGTGGGGTAGAAACAAGAGTGGTAGAGTAAAGTTTCGGTTTAAAAATACCACTCTTGGAGCGAGTTTGCATAGGATGAGTGTTTTGTGGTAATGACACAATGGTGTTAGGTGTAGTGTTTGATATAATGGGCAAAATAAGATTGGGTGAGGTGTTTTGGTTGTGTAGTGGTTTTGTAGTGTTTTGTGTGGTCGTATGTACTGGTGAACAAGGATTTTGAGAACTTACTTGTTTGTTGGATGAGGATTCTGGTGACTGAAAATATTCTTCCGTAGAGGAGTGATTTGAGATTGCCTTTTGATAGGATGAGGTTGAGGATAAAGTGGATATAGGAAGACTTGACGAAGCTATATTTTTGCTTAAGTGTGTGGGAAAAAGTTGAGAAAATGGAAACTCTTCCTTATTGAATTGTAGATGGCGAGAGATAAAGATCTTGCCTTGATTATTTAAGCATTTATAGCTTTGATGCATGGAACTATATCCAAGAAAATACACTTGGTAATATGAAAGTCAAATTTATGGTGAGAATAATATCTAAGATAAGGAAAACAACTGTAACCAAATGTTTTGCGATAGAGATAATTTAGTAGTTTATTATACAATTATTCAAATAGTGAGGTATTGTTGAGTCTTAGAGATGGAAGATTATTGATGAGAAAAGTTGTTGTAGAGGAAGCTTCAAGCCAATAGGTTAGGGGTATGTGGGCATGGGATAAGAGACTTAGGTCTATTTCAGTGATATGTTGAAGTTTCCTTTTGGAAACACTATTTTGTTTAAGAGTGTGAAGATAGCTAAAACGTGGTTGTATCCTCTGTTGTGCGAAGTAAAGTAATAGGGCTTTGTATTCCCCTCCCATGTCAATATGAAAAGCTTTGATCTTTCTGTTCAATTGAAGTTCAATATTAGTTTTGAATTTAATAAAAACATATAGTGCATTTGACTTTAGTTTTAGGGGATAAATTTAGGTAAACCTGGTGCAAGCATAAGCAAAAATGAAATAGTATTTATGTCATTCGGTTGAGAGATATGGAAAGGGTCCCCAAATGTCTGAATTTATGATGTCTAATAGATTTTGAGCTGTTATGTCATGTGTCTGAGAGGGTAATTTATCCAGTTTTCTTTGCTTACATGCATCACAAAAGGAAAAATTGTTTAGATTAATATTGAACTTCATTGAACTCATAATTTGTTCACAGTGGCTATCTTTTTGCTAAGTTTGCCTCACAGTGCTAAGTTTGCCTCACAGTGGCTATCTTTTGAAGAAGAAAAATCTATGTATTTTGAAAAATGAATATCACTAGACTTATGAGTAGGATGTAGTTGTGTGACTGGTCTGATTTTGTTTTATGGTGTGGTAGCTTCAAGGCTATATAGGCCATCTCGAGGCACTCCCTTGAGCAGAATTTTCCTTGTTACCTTATCCTTAAATAGACAATTAACATCAGTAAACTCAATAGTAATCTTGTTATCTTTGGTAAGTTTAGATATGCTCAATAGGTTATTGGTTATATTTGAAACATGCAGGATTTGTTTTAATGCAAGAGGTGTGTGTATTTTGTCTTGGAAATGGATATGAGAAGAGCCAACATTAGCAATAGGAACAGAATTACCATTACCAATAGTAAGTTGGTCCTTGCCAGCATACTCTGAGCTGATTGAGAGCTTGTTGAGGTTTGTTGTTACATGATTCGTAGCCCAAATATCTACAAACCATGTATTGTCACTGATTGCTTCAGAAGAGGGATAACCTTGCTGATTGAGGGATAAGAAAGATTGAGGGTTAATTTGAGCATTGTTCTGTGTAGATTGATGAATGGAGTTGTTATGTTTCCATGACTGTGTAGTGTTGCCTTGCCACGATATATTAAATTGTGACATTTTAGAGCCATATGTCCAAGTTTGTGATATAGTTGACAAAAAACTCTATTTCCATTCCATCTGCTTAACCTCCTTTGCCTCTAATCCACTTCTTCCACATTAGTTCTGGTTATTATTGTTGTAAGTTGCAAGGTTGGCAGCAAGTGATGAAATATCTGCCTGAGCAATTGTATTCAACTGTTCTATTCTTGTTTCATGCATCACGAAAGAGTATTGTACTTTTTGTAGAGTTGAAGTTTTCATAAAGTGTGTTATGAAAGAAGGTGATTTTCCTTGTTGATTCCGTTGAATACCAACAGTAATATACAAAAGACGCTAACTTGATCCTAGGCTATAATTATGGAAACGAATAACCAAATATACGCCTAATGATATATACAGCAGATAATGAAGGATTCTAGCTATATTTACATATATTCTAACACACCCCCGCAGTCGAAGCTGGAGGACACCGTACACTGAGACTGTCCCGAAAGTCTTCAAAAAGAACCAAAGGAAGACCTTTTGTAAAAATATCTGCAATTTGATAGCGCGACGGGACATGCAAGACACGTACTTGTCCACGAGCAACCTTTTCACGGACAAAATGTATATCCATTTCGATATGTTTAGTGCGTTGATGTTGAACTGGATTTCCGGAGAGATAGATGGCACTAACATTATCGCAATAGACCAGCGTAGCCTTCTGAATAGGAAAATGAAGCTCCAGAAGAAGGTTTCGTAACCAACAAGATTCAGAAACCACATTGGCAACTCCTCGATATTCGGCCTCTGCACTAGATTGAGACAAAGTAGCTTGCCGTTTTGATGACCATGAGATCAAATTGTCACCAAGAAACACACAATAACCAGAAGTCGAGCGTCTGGTATCGGGACAACCACCCCAATCTGCGTCAGTGTAGGAAATGAGTGTGGTCGTTGTAGATGGATATAAATGCAAGCCATGATCCAATGTGCCCTGAAGATATCGCACAATGCGCTTGAGGGAATGCATATGGACCTCCATCGGGTTATGCATGAATAAACAAATTTGTTGCACAGCATAAGAGATGTCGGGTCTTGTGAAAGTGAGATATTGCAGGGCACCTGCAAGACTGCGATAAAGTGATGGATCATCATATGGTGTGCTAGAAGTAGCACTCAGCTTTGGTTTGGTGTCAACTGGAGTAGGACTAGGTTTACAAGATGACATGCCAGCCCGTTCTATGATATCTTCTGCATACTTCCTTTGAGATAAAAATAGACCACCAGCGTGACGGGTGACAGCAATACCCAGGAAATAGCTTAGTGGCCCCAAATCCGTCATAGCAAATTCTGAGCTGAGAAGTGTCATGATTGACTTGCGAAGATGATCAGAGGAAGCAGTTAAGATAATATCATCCACATATAGAAGAATGTAAGCCATAGCAGTACCTTTACGGTAGATAAAAAGAGAATGATCAGACGTGCTATGAGAGAACCCAAAACTGGAGATATAGTCCGCAAACCGTTTGTACCAAGCTCGGGGAGCTTGCTTTAGGCCATATAAAGACTTCTTTAGCAAGCAAACATAGTCAGGATGTGTTGGGTCTCGATAACCTACGGGCTGATGCATGTATACAGTTTCCTTGAGTTCGCCATGTAAAAAGGCATTTTTAACATCAAGTTGATGAATAGGCCATGCTTTAGAGAGAGCTAAACTGAGAACAGTGCGAATAGTTGCCGGTTTAACCACCGGGCTATAAGTTTCGCCACAATCCACGCCAACCTGTTGAGTGTTGCCATCACCTACAAGACGGGCTTTATGCCTCTCAAAAGAACCATCAGATTTTTTCTTATGTCTGAAAATCCACATAGACCGAATTACATTAACATCAGGTGGACGGGGTACCAAATCCCACGTTTTATTTTTAATAAGAGCATTATATTCATCATCCATAGCCATTTTCCAATTCGGGTCACGAAGGGTAGACAAGGGGTTACAAGGAAGAGGTGATTTGGGAGCTTGGTGAAGAAGGCCGTACTTTTTGTTAGGCTTAAAGATCCCATGTTGACTTCGAGTAATCGGGCGTTGGGCTGGAATAGGAAGTTGTGCCGGAGAGGTAGCTGAGGCAGTTGGGTTGTTGACAGTGGGACTGCCAGGAGGATCAGGTTGTCTGGAAGGGCTGTGTGTGTGAGCTGGCTGATGGACAGGGGGCTGAGAAGGAGTAGGCAAGTTAGCCTCAGCCTGAGTTGGACTACTTTGTGAGGCTAAATGATGGATGACATAAGGAGAAGGACCATCGTCTAAAAAATTGTAAGTGGAAGGAGAGGGAGTATGCACCTTAGCAAACGGGAATTTGGTTTCATCAAAAATGACATGACGACTAATTATGATTTTATTTGAGGATAAATCATAGCATTTGTAACCACGATGATGAGATGGATAGCCCAAAAAGACACACGGGGTAGAGCGGGCTTGTAACTTGTTAATTGTATTGGATGGGAAAAGAGGATAGCACAAGCAACCGAACACTCGAAGATGAGAATAAGATGGGTCTTTTTGATATAGAAGTTTGAGGGGAGTGTGATAGGCCAATCGTTTATTTGGGAGAATATTGAGAAGGTACGTTGCCATGGCTAAGGCATGATGCCAAAATGATGGTGGTAAGGATGCATGGGCGAGGAGAGTGCGAACAATGTTGTTAATGGTACGAATTTTTCTTTCGGCTTTGCCATTTTGGGATGAAGTATGAGGACAAGAAAGACGAAAGGATATACCATTAGCTTTGCAAAATTCCCAAAAAGAAACGTTATCAAATTCCTTGCCATTATCACATTGAATGTTTTTTCTCATTAGACGCATCCCCGTCTGAAAATCCTTCACAGAGAACCCAAAAGGATCAAATTCAACAGAAACTGAGTTATCAGTGGTAAATTTTCTAACTGACACTAAGTTTTTGATAAGTTGAGGAGCATGAAGGACATTTTTTAAGGAGAAAGGTGGGTTTGGAGGAGAAAATGTTGTATGACCGTAACCATGAATTGGAATTGAATACCATTTCCGACAATGATACCACGATTATTGCTCAAATTAAAATAAGACGAAAGGTTACCTTGCGCGGATGTCATATGGGAAGTGGCTCCTGTATCCATGTACCAGTTTGTATCAGGAGGAGTGAGCCCAAGTGTGTGCATCGCGGCTTCGATGTCGGTTGGAGTGGGCTGTACTGCTGTAGAGTAAGCTTGCTGTGGGCGTGGGCCGAGAACTCCAGCCTGCTTCTGTGGTACGTTGGGCCTGGCCCATGGAGCTGTTGGGTAAGGACAAGGAGGAACAGCCCACGGTAGGAAAGGCCATGGCCATTGCTGCCCATTCCCCATCCATGGCTGCCACTGCTGTTGGTGGGTGAGATGCTGACGCCCATTACCGCGACCACCACTGCTGCCACCACCCTTGTTACCGCCACCCTTGTAGCCGCTACCGCCCCGGCCACGAGTCCGACCATTGGTGTTTCGGTGTGGAGTCTTTTTACTACCACCATTAGTATCATTGAAGCCACCACTATGAACATGGTTGTGAGAGTAATAGTCAGAGGAAGAATGGTCATCGGACACCTTGGCAACCATGGCGGCATTCGACCCAGTAGCGACCTGTTTTGCTAACCCGGCCTCTTCAAGGGTGAGCATGGAGCGAGCCTGATAAAATGGCGGAAGTGGATTGCTTTGACGGATAAGCGTTCCGACTCCCTTATATGCTTCGGTGAGGCCGGCCACCATTTGAAGAACAAGACGGTTGTTCGAGACCGGTGCTCCCACATTCTTGAGTTGATCCGACAGAATTTTGAGCTTTTGACAATATGCAGAGGCATTTGAGAAATCCTCCATGTTTGTGTGAGAGAATTCTTGCTCAAGAGTTACGGCACGAGAATTTTTGTTGTCTTGGAATATATCACGTAGCCGATTCCAAGCTTCCATTGCCGTTGAGTCTGGTTCAAGAATGGTATGCAGTAGGTCATTTGAAATTGTGGCATAAATCCATTGAAGGACTGTAGCATCAAGGGTCGACCATAGTTCCTTCTCATCATCGGTGGTAGGAACTTTTCCGCTGCCTGTTTCGGTCGGGATGATGTGGTCGATGACTCGGTGAGATCGTGCGTGAATTTTGAAAAGTTCCGCCCATGTCGCATATTGGACATTTTCCATCTCAAGAGTGATGGAGATATGGTTCTTGATGTTGGAGACAGCAAGAGCCGGATGAAAGGAAGATTTTGAGTCAGCCATGGCTGAAGAGGATTGACAGTGAGAGTAGCAGAGATGAAGAGGAGAGGAGAGGAGAGAATTGTGCCCTAGAGCTCTGATACCATGAAAGAAGGTGATTTTCCTTGTTGATTCCGTTGAATACCAACAGTAATATACAAAAGACGCTAACTTGATCCTAGGCTATAATTATGGAAACGAATAACCAAATATACGCCTAATGATATATACAGCAGATAATGAAGGATTCTAGCTATATTTACATATATTCTAACACATTGTTCAACTAATAATGCTCGAGTAATTGTTCTTGCTCCGCCTAAATTATTGGCAATTGTATGATTATCTGTTTGCTATTGAAATTTTTGTTGAACTTTTAGATTCATGGGATAAGGTAGTTTTTGGATAAAAACGTGTATATACAGTTCTTGTTCCATTCTTGATAATTTATAATAATATTTGGTATATTTACAAATATAATTGTCTAAATAACATATATCACAAATTCGTCTATTATTTAAATGTCTTAATGCTATTAAGGGCTTTGCCCGAGCTACTTCGGCTTTGTGAAATACTATATCTCTTCCTAAAAATTCTTTATAGATTTCACTAGAAATAACATGAAATGTATCGACATCAGTTGTAGTTGCTTGAAAATGAGATGTCTTATGTAAAGCTTGTTCATTTTCTTGAAGGAAACTTTGTACTATGCCTTAAGTTTTATAAACTGTAAAATCCCATAGTGTTTCTTTATTATGTGTATCTCCAAAAGGTTTTTCTACTCGTAATAATAGCTAAATTTTATTAGTCCATTCAAAAATTAATTCTTTCGCATTGGTAGTACAATCTAGATTTAATATTTCATCTGCTCCTATGGTAATAAGTTTTGGTTTATATTCTAAAGGATATTTTCGTGCCTTGGATCCTTTATAATAATATCCTTTAAGAAAATCTTTATCCTCTATCCATTGATAATTTGTTGGTTGAAAATCCTTTTTTCGTTTATCTCCTGTATTTTATCCTTCATTTTTAATTCTCTTGATCTACTGCTTTCCGATTTTATCCATATACACTTCTTGATCTGATTCCCATCCATAGATTACTTCGTCATTTTCATTCTTTATTTTGTTATCTATAGTGGTATATATTTGTAATTTTGTACTAAAGTGGTTAATTAAGCTAATTGTTGTTGAATGTTACGTTCGACATCTTCTAATAATTATTGTTCGAATATTTCTGTATTATCCATGTCTTCTTATTAAATGTATACTAAAACTATAATTATAAAAATCTAATTCGTTACTAACAAATTGAAAAATATTTTGTACTAATTGTAGATCGTGCCTAAGTGTTTCAAGTTCTTCGTAATTTAGAGAATCATTATGGGTATTTATATAATTGATGAGTCTATTGGCAGATTCTTGGGTTCCTATTCGATATTGATTAACTAGTTGTTGTGTTTCATTTCTATATTGTGTTAATAAATCACAAAGTGAACAGTGATCTAAATTTTCCATTATTGGGTAATTTAGATCTTATCTATTTTAATCCATTCATTAATTTTTCTATGATATGAGCATATAATTCTATTTTTTTTTAGACTTTCAGAAATGCATTCTTGATAAGGACTATCTCTTATATCTTCATGGCAAATTTCAATATAATCATTTAAAACTTTTTTAATAGGTAGTAGTTTATTATTAGATCCATCTAATTCGGTTAGGTACATTCCTTCACCTATTTTTTGAATCTGTATTTAAATTTTCCATGGTTTTGTTGTAATAACTAGCTCTGATACCACTTTGGATTGTATGCACGGAATTTGTGTTATTTGTTCATTTAATTGTTTTAGTTGATATAAAATCTCTATTTGAGTATGTAATAATAAATCGATCTTTTCTTTTAATTTTCTTTGTTGTTCGTTAATATCTGAAACTTGTTGTGTGAAAGAGGTCATAATGTTTTTTTAACATATGTGGTAAGATCTCTAATATGTTTTTAAATAGTATCTAACTGTTTTTGTTTTTGATCAATTATAGGATCAGTAATTCTAATTGATTCTTTATTTACAATCTAATTTAGAGGTTATAGTCTTAAGCTATTGGTAGTAAGTATTATGATATATAGGTATCTTTAAAATAATAGAATTTTTATTAATAGTCTTTATGAAAGGAGTTTTTAATGTAATGTAATGTAAATACTGACAGAATGGATTATATAATTTAAGAAAATTATTTCCTATAATTAAAGGTAATCCTGATTAACATGAAATGTATCGACATCAGTTGTAGCTGCTTGAAAATGAGGCGTATGATGTAAAGCTTGTTCATTTTCTTGAAGGAAACTTTGTACTATGCCTGACGTTTTATAAACGGTAAAATTCCATAGTGTTTCTTTATTATGTGTATCTCCAAAAGGTTTTCTACTTGTAATAATAGCTGAATTTTATTAGTCCATTCAAAAATTAATTCTTCCGCATTGGTAGTGCAATCTAGATTTAATATTCCATCCGCTCCTATGGTAATATGTTTTGCTTCATATTCTAAAGGATATTTTCATACCTTGGAACCTTTATAATAATATACTTGTTGATTAAGAAAATCTTTATCCTCTGTCCATTGATGATTTGTTGGTTGAAAATCCTTTTTTCGTTTATCTCCTATAATTTTATCCTTCATTTTTAATTCTCTTGATCTACAACTTTCCTGTTTATCCATATACATTTCTTGATCTGATTCCCATCCATAGATTACTTTGTCATTTTCATTCTTTATTTTGTTATCTATAGTGGTATATATTTGTTCAGGAGGAGTAAGGTGCAATTTTTGTACTAAAGTGGTTAATTCAGCTAATTGTTGTTGAATGTTACGCTCGACATCTTCTAATAGTTCTTGTTCGAATATTTTTATATTATTCATGTCTTCTTATTAAATGTATCCTAAAACTATAATTATAAAAATCTAATTTGTTACTAACAAATTGAAAAATATTTTGTACTGATTGTAGATCGTCCTAAGTGTTTCAAGTTCTTCGTAATTTAGAGAATCATTATGGGTATTTATATAATTAATGAGTCTGTTGGCAGATTCTTGGGTTCCTATTCGATATTGATTAACTAGTTCTTGTGTTTCATTTCTATATTGTGTTAATAAATCACAAAGTGAACTGATCTAAATTTTCCATTATTGGGTAATTTAGATCTTATCTATTTTAATCCATTCATTAATTTTTTCTACGATATGAATATATAATTCTATTTTTTTTAGACTTTCATAAATGCATTTTTGATAAGGACTATCTCTCATATCTTCATGGCAAATTTCAATATAATCATCTAAAACTTTTTTAATAGCTACTAGTTTATTATTAGATCCATCTAATTCGGTTAGGTATATTCCTTCACCTATTTTTTGAACATATCTATCTTTATTTAAATTTTCCATGGTTTTGTTGTAATAACTAGCTCTGATATCACTTTGGATTGTATGCACGGAATTTGTGTTATTTGTTCATTTAGTTGTTTTAGTTGATATAAAATCTCTATTTGAGTATGTAATAATAAATCGATCTTTTCCTCTAATTTTCTTTGTTGTTCGTTAATATCTGAAACTTGTTGTGTTAAAGAGGTCATCATGTTGTTTTAACATAAGTGGTAAGATCTGTAATTTGGTTTTGAATAGTACCTAACTATTTTTGTTTTTGATCAATTGTAGGATCAATAATTCTAATTGATTCTTTATTTACAAGTTCAATAAAACGAAGAGGTCTACTGATTCGAACTGGTTGTGATCTATTAAGTAAAGGAAAATTTGGAAGAGATTGTTCTGAAAATGAATGTCTTTGATTAATGGGTTGATTAGTAAATGGATATTTAATAGCAGGTAGTGGTCTTAATTTTGTATGAAATTTTGTTTCTACTTTTACAACAACTTGAAAAGGTTGATCTATATGGATTTGATATGTATTTTTAAATTCGATATTATGATGAGAGTTGGTTAATGCGTAACTGATCTGGTAAGTAATTGAAAAGGGATATTGTCCTGATATCATTAAATTTTCTTTATAAAATTTATATGCAATAGTAGTAGTATCTTGTAAATCAGAAGATAGTAGAGGAATTCCTAATTTTAACCGTGTATTGAATTTGATTTTTCCATAGGCTAAGTTTTCATTCATCATCCCAATAATATGATCGTTTAAATTGGTCATTCTTTCATCTAAAATAACCATTTTTATAGGTGAATCAATTCCTTCTTGAAACGTAGATTTAAGTAAATTTTGTATAGTAGAAAGATGAATATATCCGATTTTCTTTCGTTTGTTTTCTGGTAATTGTTGTAATTGTCTAGTAATCTGTTCCTGATCTATAAGACTAATTCTAATATGTCCATTACATTGGTCTATTCGAGCGGGTGGTTCATAAATCATTTTTCCATAATAAATAAGATTTTGTCGTTAGAATTATTGTCTAAAGACTGATTTATGTATATCTTAGCCTGGTTTTAGATCTAATTGAGCTTTAGCTATCTGTTTTTGTTTATCTTGTGATAATAAAGTAGAAATTTGAAATATTCCTAATGATTCGATTAATTCTAATGTGTCTACATCTAGGATTATAGAATCCTTCTCTTTTAATTGGGTCATGGTTTAAATTTGTGAATGATAAAATTGATCATTGGTTTTGATTATTGCTAAAGACTCTAGAGTTTTTGTATATAATTGGTATAGTTGTTGAACTACTGATAAATGTTCATAATATGGTCTTTTGCCTATTGAATTGATTCCGACAAAAGTGAGGTAATTAATATGAGTTTTGTTATATTGTATATGATCTAAATATTTTGTTATATTATCTTGTATATGTATAAATTTTTCTTCTATATTAGTACAAATAGGGCAAGTCATATTATTCCTTTATAATTGGAGAATAAAAATCGTCTTTGTCTAAATAATATTCTACATATTCTTCATGGTCATTGTCTTCGGGATAAGTCATAACGTAATCTACTATTTCAAGATTAAATGTTTTTCGCCATAAATAGTCAAGAGATATAAAAATATAATCCATACTTGTAAAGAAATAATGATCTAAATCAAGAGAATGAACAAATATGATACTAAGAACTAAAAATAATAATAAAGGTTGAATATAAAGAAAACAGAAAGAATTTTGAAGAAAAGTAATCAAATAATTCATACAATAATTAATGAAATAAAATGTACAAAATGTCATGATTAATCAATTAAATATTGAATGTGGTCTTCAAGTTCTTTTCTATCTAATTTAAATGAGGAATAAAGACATTGTGCTTGAGATAATAATTGGCGTGCTTCTCTTAAGAGTTGATTGTTCTGATGTTCTTTTGCTAAGTCCATTGTATCTTTATAAAGCTTCATATAATGTAATTGTTCTTCCTCAATCTGATAATAAACATCAATTAGTTGTTTAAGATGACATTTGAAATCAAAATACATCTTTAATCAAAAGTACTTTGATGAGAGATACATAAAATTGTCTAATCTGATTGACTAATTCAATGAGTCTTGCGGTGTCCTGCATAATATTTAGTGCTAACGTCCTGATTGCTTTAGCTTCTGGGTCTGTTCCTGCATAAAGGGGATCTATGTAGGTGTTGTGGGCATGCTTATTGCGAGCATGATAGATGCTGAGATATTTTTTAAATTGGCTTCTCGTTCATAAGTCTCTAAAATGAGTGCTTTAAGTGTTCTTTTTCGTCCAAAATAACTGGTTGGCATGATAAAATAGTTGTCTAAACTGGATAAAAGAAAGAAGTAGGATGAATAATATGCATGTGATAAAAAGCTAAACAAAAATACTGTTGTAAATACTGTTTCGTTTACGCTTGAATGCCAATCGTAGG
>JANVCL010000003.1:3849451-3863773 GCA_026546855.1 Erythroxylum incrassatum | reverse complement strand
GTCGAGTAGAAGCTACTACATCAGATGTGATCCCACCGGTTGTTATTCCTCTTGTTGCATCACGGATATGCAACATACCAGAAGAACAAATCAATATTTCAATTCCACAAGTTGAATATATTAATGACTAACCAGCTAACCATTTGAGATCCATTATTTAATACCCAATAACCATTATCTTTGGTGTTTTTCATGGGACTCAAATATATAAGTCATATGGGCCACTAAATAATCTAACACCTATAATAGGTATCAACCAAAAATTTTTAGTTTAGTTCTTCACAAAGATACAAAAGAGAGAATTAAGATATTAAAGTGCTAATTATAATACGAACTTTAATTATGGATTCAGGATCAACCATAAACTTATATTAACGAAGAAAATGTTGAAAACATATGTTTTGTTATTCATTACACGATGAATAAGCTGTTGAACGACTTGAAGAAGCTCCTCAATGTTTGAATAAGCTCCTGAAACCTTTGATCAACTTTTATGAAAGTTGTATATCCTTACGTCGTTAACGTCTTTTTGTGTCTTTTATAATACGTGGGTTAAAAAACTGAAAGTCTATAAACTTACTTAAGTATACAGCATAAAACCTTAGCAACTATTTATAATAACCTTATTAAGTCTCCTCATTATAAGCTCAATACATAATCGACCTATACTAATTAGGGCTCATTTTCTCACTGGAGTTCAACTCATTTAACCAGATCCTTTATTGGGTTTCTTTATTATCTTTAATTCATATCAACTTTACTTTTCTTAACCTTAATTTTATAAAAATCTGTAATTTCAAAATTCACAAAATAGTCCCTCGAGTTATTTTGGGTTAGTTTTTAGGATTCTTTGAATTTATAAAATGAGTTTTTTTATTTTTCTGGATTTATTACATTGGTAATAACTAAGTTTTAACTTTAGAAAATTCAAATAAAGAAATTCATCATTGAGTGAATTTTCATGCATTTTGACTTGAAATAATAGAGATACAAGTGGTTTTGTCTAATATGGTATATTTATTGTTTGGTATCGCATGATTATCACTTTGATTAAGACTTTCTTTGTAATAAAATCTCAAAATAAAGTTTTCCACGTAATGCTTGTTCAAATCAATTCAAACAATAAATATGAATTTTATATAAGCAAAAACATATTAATTTCTCCAATTTCCTTGTGAAATAATTTCTAAATCTCTATTCAAATTCATAAAGTCATGGAACCGCTCTAATACCACGTGTTAGTTATAACATGAACTTTAATTATAGATCCAGGATCAACCGTGAAATTATATTAATAGAGAAAATGAAAAATACCCATTTTGCTATCCATTGCATGATGAACAAATTGTTGAACTACTTTAACAAGCTCTATAACGTTTGACTAAGCTTCTACAACTTTCAATCAACCTTATGTTGTATATCCTTATGTCATTAACATTTTTCTGCACCTTTCTTAATGAATGGTCCACTTAACAAGTCAAAGAAACTGAACTTCTACGAACTTACTTAAGCAGGTAGTAGGAAACCTTAGTAGTTATTTATAATAATAGCCTCCCCTCACATGCCTAATACAAAACTGACTCACACTGATTAAGGCTCCTTTTTCTCATTGAACTTTAGTCTATTTAAATAGATCCTTTAGTGGGCTTCTTTATTATCTTTAATTTGGATCAAATTTGCTTTTCTTTCTGGATCAAATTTGCTTTTCTTAACATTAATTTTATACAAACCTGTAATAAATAATTGTCCAATTAACAAAATCATTAATATAAAGAACTTGAACCATCTGTTTGTGATAAATAGCTCTCACCTAGTTTCTCTCGAGACAACTAGCTACTTTGGAGAATTTAGGTGACTAGGTACCTAGATTAATCAAACATAAGAAGTTAATCAATTCATCAATATTCAAAATAAATTACACTAAATCATGTGACAAGTTGATCACCAAATGAGCTAGCAAACTCGACTCTTAAACAACTATTGTAAATTCACTTCAAGGTATTGTTTTGTGACATGATCCTTGTGAAGTAGTTGAGAGAAAAAATTTGCCCTAAAGTAGAACCATATAAAATCCTTCAACAATGAATTGGTTTGTTGTTTACATATTTTTCTTAGTTGTCAATTTTTTCATAATTATTATTAGCCTTCTCGATACCTCGTTCTCTTGGCATATTTCATTATATTTTATTTTCCCTTTGAAATAACATATTCTATAATGTCAAATCTTTTAGAAAATTTTTATTTTAGTACTAAATCCTTTAATTTTTTAATTAAGCGATTAACCTTTTAAAACCCTTATAAACTCAAGTTAAAATATTTAATTTGGTAGTTTTTGTTGATATGAGTAACGAAGCCACTTTTAACCTAATACTCGGACATCTACATAACCTATGACCAATGATATCAACCCATAAACCATGACCCATGTTTATAACCCACTTATTTTTTGTCCAAAATAAAACACTCTTTTCCCCTTCCTTACCTCCTTTTTGTGTTCTCTAAAAATAAAATTTTTCCTTTTAAGATCTGTCATCATAATTAAGATGTTTATGTGGTAATGCACTTGATGTTTTTGGTGTTATAATTTCTGGAAATTTTTCATCTATTTCTTTGGAAGAGGAAAAAGGATTAAAAAAATTTTGTTAGGGAAATTGCTACTAAAAGAGGAAAACTAAACCTTCACTACTTATAAATGCAATTAATGGGCAGTTTCTTGAGAAATCCTTTGGGGAGTGAAAACTACCGTAGTAGTCATTAATCTGGAGTTTTTGTTATTGATGATAATCAAATACATATGAATACTATTCTTGAAGTAACTAAGTATTGATTACCAAAATATGAAAACTTGGGGTGGGGGAAATAGCTAAAATCAAAACTGATAGATGCCAAACTCAGGTTATTGGTACAGTAAATATTTTTTCTAGAGTTTAAAGAATCTTAAACTATTTCTGGAAGGGGAAGCTGGGGTTTAAAATTGGGTTATTTTGGAAATCAT
Source organism: Erythroxylum incrassatum (assembly GCA_026546855.1). NCBI lineage: Eukaryota > Viridiplantae > Streptophyta > Magnoliopsida > Malpighiales > Erythroxylaceae > Erythroxylum > Erythroxylum incrassatum. Next base: position 3,860,778 of record JANVCL010000003.1, on the reverse strand, counting down.
AAGTGGGTCATGGGTATGGGTTCTAGGTTATGGGCAATGTTACGGATGTCGTATTAGACTTGTTATTAGATTTAGTTCTAGTACGGTATGATACTAGCATCGATTAATACTAAGTACCGTTTTGGATAATTTTTTAAACTTACAAAACAATCCTTAATTTTATAAATTATAAAATAATCCCTCAATATATTGTGATATATAGCTTTAAAGCTTATTTTAACCATATCTCAAAAAACATAATAATATAACTTTGATATAACAACAATCTCTTTATTCCTATTATTATTATATTTCTCATATCAATAATAACCAAAATTAATATAAGAAAAAAATTATTTAATTCTCATATAGATATAAAACTAAGAATAATACAAAGTACCTAAAATATTACAATTGATTACAATAAAACATCATATAATAATAATAATATATGTTCATTCATACTAATGAACACAATAAAGTAGAAGCAAAATCTGAAATAAAAATACTTGCAGTTAAAGATTTTATATTTATATCCATATATAGAATTTAACACATACATCAAATACAAGTAAGATTAAAAAAATACAAAAATGAAAAAACTTGAATCTTTATTCTATGACTTATCTACTCAAATAAAATTGACTTAATTTTCATCTGGTACAAAGTCATTATTGAGAGGAGTTTTATCGTCACTATTATTCAAACTTGTTACACTAAATGACATGTCAATACTTTCTCATCTAAGATTATCTTCCAAATCACTCTCATTTATAAAATTTGATTCTTCAAAAACCCAATCCACTAAAAGATTGATATGATCAAATCAAATTGGATGTATAGAACTACTTGTTCTATTAAAAGTCATAATAAAAAAATAATATTAAATTATTAAATATGAAAAACTATGTTTAACTCGTTAATGATAACATCATACCTTTCTCGAAGATTCAAGTTGTTCGAATAAATATCAAATCATTTAATCTTTTGTATTCCATCCTATTTCTTTTGTTTTTGGAATAAATGAATTTAAATATGGTCTAATTCCTTTCATACCCAGTCATACACATATATTGACTAAGAATTCGAATTGTAAACCTTTGCAATTCTAGAATACTACTTCCAAATTAGTCCTACTAAGCAATTATAAGACAAAAATATTAATCTTATAATAAAATAAAGCGATGATTAATTTTAAACAAGTGACAAAAGTGAAGAAATGTATTCCTTGACTAATTTGTCTCTTTGACGTATTGCAATGGGCATCCTAAAATGATCACATGCATCATTGTATACCTTCATTTGTAAGCAAAGGAGGTCTTACATTATCTCATATGAAATAATTACTGTGATAGTTAATAATATGGAGCCGTGTCCGCGTGTCGGACACGTGTCCGTGTCAGACGCACACGTGTCCGTGTCGGACACGTGTCTGACACGAACACCCATAAAAAGTGCATATATATGCTCCATATTTTTTAAGAGGGGCTTATAAAGTACAATATATGTATAAACTATCAAGATATTGGAAGTTTGGAAACACATCAAACAATATTTATCATATTATGGATTCTGAATTTTTTTCTTAATTCTAAATTTTAATATATATATATATATATATATGCCGTGTCCATGTCCACCAAATTTTAGAACTTGGTGTGTCCCCGTATCCGTGTCCGTATCCGTGTCGTGTCGCGTGCCCGTGTCCGTTTCCGTGCTTCTTAGGTTGATTGTTTTTATATGTTAGACCAGCTTTTCTGGATTTGGAGGAGATGAAGTTTACCCCCCTCTTTTGGAAGTGTGTTTCAAGTAGAAAAGAAAAACATTTACAGATTCTTATTTTGTCTAGTAGGACAGTAACTGACGTAGTTATAGTACCTCTAGGCGTAGTTTCCAGTTGAGATCCCAATAATTGAATCAACTTGTAGATAGACAAAGCTAAATTTACTAATGAAAGAATGGGAATAAACAAATATTTCATTGTATATAGAAGAACATAGAGGAAGAGTACAAATAGAGATCTAAGAAGCATAACTTGTAGTAAATTTGGTGCTACGTTTTCTCATTGAAGTCGAAGATGAATTTAGAGCAACGTTTGGAGCACACAGAGACATATGAGCTGAAGCCATTGGGCAAGGACAAGAAGCTTGAGACTGGTATTTTGTGCCTGAACTGTCTGTCATAAATGCACATCCTTGGACTCCAAGGCTGCATACAAATATTTGCTGTATACCCTTTTGGTTTGCTGTTACATTGATTTTATTTTGCAGAAGAGATAGACGATTCACCAATTGAACAAGTGAGACTCACTGTTCCCATCACAGATGATCCAACAATACCATGCTTAACATTTCGAACATGGTTTTTGGGGATCATTTCTTGTGCTACTCTGGCCTTCTTGAACCAGTTTTTTGGCTACCGTCAAAATTCAATATACGTGTCGTCAGTGATAGCTCAGATTTTAGTTCTTCCAGTCGGGAAATTCATGGCAGCATCATTGCCAACCAAATCTGTGGGAGTTCCAGGAACGAAACGGTCATTTTCATTAAATCCAGGACCCTTCAACCTGAAAGAGCACGTTCTCATCACTATACTTGCAAACGCAGGATCCAGTTTTGTGTATGCAGTTAGTATAATCACAGTGGTCAAAGCATTCTACCGTCATAAGATACATATAATGGCAGCGATGATGTTAACACAATCAACCCAGGTGAGTTCTGTAACCAACGTCAAGACTCTGTTTGCTATTTGAATAATTTCAGAGTCTTTCAAGTGACATATAAATTTTGTTCTTCCTTTGCTACCATCACATGTCAGGTGAGATGCAGAAGTAAATATTACAAGTTATGTTCCTAGTGCAGAAAACTGGTAATGCCATGATAAGACTATCTGCAAATTCTGATAATGTTACACCTATTTCTGAAGCTGCTTGGATTTGGATGGGCTGGACTATTCAGAAAGTTTCTTGTTGATTCACCTTACATGTGGTGGCCTTCCAATCTTGTTCAGGTCTCCCTATTTAGGTATCTCCTGCAATCTAGGCTTATATTACATCCATGACTAGAATGGATTGTTTGTTCTATAATCATTTGGTTTTGAACCTGCAGGGCCTTGCATGAAGTTGAGATTAGGCGTAAAGGAGGCCTGACAAGGCTGCAGTTTTTCCTTGTGGTCCTTGTTTCAAGTTTTGCATACTATGTTGTTCCAAACTATCTGTTTCCATCAATAACTGCTCTCTCCTTTGTTTGCTGGAAATGGAAGCACTCTGTCACAGCTCAACAGATAGGTTCTGGACGCGGTGGCCTTGGCATTGGCTCATTTGCAATTGATTGGTCCACTGTATCTGGCTTCTTAGGATCTCCCTTAGCCACTCCTGGGTTTGCTATAATTAACACCACTGTTGGATTCTTCGTAACTGTATACATTCTGATCCCCATAGCTTACTGGTCCAATCAGTATGAAGCCAGACGGTTTCCGATCATCTCCGCAGACGTGTTCGACGACAAGGGACAAAAGTACAATGTCAGTAGAGTTTTGAATTCTGCAACATTTGAATTCAATGAAGAAGGCTACAACAGCTATAGCAGAGTCCATCTCAGTATCTTCTTTGCTTATACTTATGGTTTAAGTTTTGCTACTTTGGCTGCTACCTTGTCTCATGTCGCACTTTTCTACGGAAGGTACCTCTCCTGTTCTGCCATTTCTTAGCCTGCAAATTCTGTCACAGTCTGCTGATTCTGCTTGTTTATTATATCTGCAGAACTGTTTGGAAACAAACTAGAGCAGCAATGGGTGACAATTTTGGGGATGTTCACACTAGAATAATGAAGAAAAACTATGATGCTGTCCCTCAATGGTGGTTTTACACCCTACTGATCATAGTCACAGGCCTTTCGATGCTTACTTGTGAAGGGTTTGGCAAAGAGTTACAGCTTCCCTACTGGGGCATTCTGTTTGCTGGTGGCTTGGCTTTCATTTTCACTCTTCCAATTGGTGTCATAACGGCAACCACTAACCAGGTCCGTAAACTTGATTGTTCGTTAGTGTAAAGTTTCCACCAGGTTTTTTCAAGCTTACTCAGATTCTCTTAAAACATTTTTTTTTTGAAATTTGAATAATTGCAGCAACCAGGACTGAATGTACTCACTGAGCTTATCATCGGATACCTGTTTCCAGGCAGACCCCTTGCAAATATGGTATTTAAGAACTATGGTTTCATTAGCATTTTCCAGGCAATCAATTTTCTCTCAGACTTCAAGCTAGGACATTACATGAAAATACCTCCCAAGTCAATGTTCATAGCGCAGGTAACTTTAACTACCAAAAGCTTCTTCTCCTAACTTCAGATTCCAATAAACCAGAAACCATTGCAGACTAACTTAAGTTTCTTTCGGATTGAATAGTTGATAGGAACTCTGGTTGCATCGACAGTTTACTTTGGAACAACTTGGTGGCTTCTCACCTCTATACCTCATATCTGTGATCCCTCCAAATTGCCTGTTGGAAGCCCCTGGACGTGCCCTTGGGACAGCATATCCTACAATGCCTCCATCATCTGGGGCCTGGTCGGACCACTGCGAATCTTTGGCCATTTAGGATTTTATTCCGGGATGAACTATTTCTTTCTCATAGGCTTTGCCGGACCATTCATAGTTTGGATCTTCTCTCGCATGTTCCCCAATCAGAAGTGGATAAAACTTATCAACTTGCCTATCATACTATCAGGAGCCGGAGTCATGCCAGCAGCCAAAGCTGTGAACTACATCTGCTGGATTGCTGTAGGAATTGTGTTCAACTTCATTGTTTACAGGAGGTACAAGAGCTGGTGGGCTCGACACAACTACATCCTATCAGGTGGATTAGATGGTGGAGTGGCCTTCATGGCTATCTTGTGCTATTTCACATTGCAAAGCAAAGACATCATGGGACCAAGCTGGTGGGGTCTGGAGTTGTCTGACCATTGTGCTCTGGCAAGTTGTCCAACTGCTCCAGGGATAGAAGTTGAAGGCTGTCCTGTCTTCAATTGATGTAGTGCAGTTTTTCATGATTACTACAGCTTAATGTAGCCATATACTCTGTATATATGACGATCTCTTCACTGAAGGAAGAGAGTTACGTTTGGGGGTAACTTCTGTTGTTTTGAGGTCTGTAGATTGAATATTATAACGAAACAAATACAGGAGTGAGAATCAAGTAATAAACCATAACGTATTCGACTACAAGTTTGGAACTGAATTCTAACTTGTCAATTCGGTTTTGAGAATATCTTCAACTCAAACCAATATTGTGGCATTAACCTACCTATGGTTTCCTCGATTCACCTTTGTAATGTCAAATGAAATAATTGTAGAGAAGTTCGTAGAGAAGTGTGTTAATGCATCTTCCGAGAATAAGGCATGTTAAATATTGGTCTGGTTAATTGTTTTGGGCATTATTTGTAATTGGATATATTTAGTATATCATTGGGATAAGAAATTTACTCGTGTGTGATTCTTGAAGATAAGATAGGGTGATGATTTATTGGAGATAAGATCACCACATTTTATTGAAGATAATGCAGCAGATTTTTTATAATTTGGCAGCTGTATTTTCGACAATTTGGGCTATCTTTGGCAGCTGCAATTTCGGTGATTTTGAGCAATTTTTATTGCTGTGTTCCACATGCATAAACGTGAATTTTTGGATAGTTGTATTGCCATTCTTTTAGTTGAAAAATGAGCGTTAGTTTTTTTAGTTAAAAAAAGAGATTACCGGTAACTATTGAATAAGTTTTTTCGACTTGAGTTAGGTTAAACGCATGGAATGTATTTGCACCATCACCATTATCAAATAAAGTATTTTCTACAATGACCTCATGAATATGCTGAATAGCGTATAGCAGAGAAATGCCCGATACACCAACAACTCTCATTATATGAAATGGGTTTAATGTCCAATTATGAAACTCTTGGAAAAAGATAATGAATCGAAATATAGTTGTTACGCCAAAACTAGGTGTAAAGAACCAACAGTTATATTTTTGTGGGTTTCGGTGGTGAAACACTTATTCCATTGATGATTTCATGAAGCTGCTGTGTGTGGACTAATCCATGGTTATTCTCAATTTACAGCAAATATTGTTCTACACTTCCCATACTTTCGGTTGATGAAGCTGCATATTTAAGGGAGTGTTTTTATCTTAAGTGTTTCCTTGTTAACGTTACTTTGATTCATCCCTTTAGTTTTTATTCTCACCTTTATTATCAATTATTGTTAAAAAAGCCTCTATTGAGGTTAGCATGAGATGGTTGTATTATTAGGAGTGAAATACTTTCACAAAATATGATGACGAGTGGATAATGTCAGAAGGTGAGTAGTGTCAGCTCAGTAAAATCTTATGTAAAATTATTGTACTTTTGTGAAAATGATTAAGCAGACTTAGGTTGGGTGTGTTGAACTGTGTTATCAAATTTCGGCTGTTGAATTAATTGTTGTGTAATTAGGATATATATATATCTAAATTTTGGCATTATTTATTAATTAGACATATAAGTACAAATTAAAAATAAGAGGTGGATTGATGCAATTAAAAAGATGAGGTTGTTGCATGTTTGAATTTAAGTGGAACTCTGATTGTGTGAAAGATTTGTGCACATCTGATATCTACAGTAGAAGTCCAACTTTAATGTGAGTTTACGGCAACCAAGTTGTGTAGTGTGCGTGTTGTCTAGATCTCCCATCCACGACAGAAGTCTATCACCAACGTGAGTGTGTTGCAGTTGAGATGACGGGCATCTGTGTGACTTAGAGTTAGCGTGAATTAATTGTTTAGTGAAAAATATACTACGTGGGGTGTATGTCTTGCTATGTAGCTGAATAATGTGAGTGTTTGAAAGAAGCTACGAATAAAGTGGCTTTAGTGGGCCAAGGATTTTTGGTGCATCCACCGTGGGTGTCTTGGAATTAGTGAAATGGACGTTAAAAGTAAATTGTGTGAGTATCATGGAAGGCACTCACTTTGTGGCATAAATGGAAAGGTTATGAAGCATTTATGTGGGATAGAAATTTTCTCCGACATAAGCTAAAGACCCAACATCATTCTTTTACGCAATATTCAATGAAGCACTAAATATGTTCTTGTTGCTTGCATCATTATCACGCAAATAAGAGGAGTTTCAATTGGTTATAGATCACAACATTAAAGCTTACCAATCTTCGTGACTCCACATGACCTCCTCTTTATTAGATCTTCTTAAAGATAAAGTTATTGAAATTTTTTAGAGGTGTGGTCAAGAGTTTTTGTTTGGGTAGCAACGATTATTAATTGATTTTCTTATGTGCTGCGTATATTTTAGTTGGTGAATGTGTTATCAGTGTAGCTGTAGTTTCGTGTTGGTATTTATGTGAATCAGCCCATTGTTATTGCGACGACTTTCAAATCTATTTTAGTGGAGCAGAACTTATTAGGAAGTTGTTCTTTTCTATCTTAAGTGTATTTAGTTTTCATTCTTTATTATTTTAATCACTTGAGTTATTTGTTTATTATTCTTTTATTAAAAGATTGATTGAGAAAATCCTCTGTTGAGGTTAGTACGAGGTAGTTGTACTATTGAGTGCGAAATTCTTTAACGAGAAGTGAGGTTGAAAGATAATGTCAAGGGTTAAGTGGTGTCAACTTAGTAAAACCTTGGGTAAATCTATTATACTTTGGTGAAAGTGTTGAAAAAATAATTCAAAATATCTTAAATTTATTAAGGATAAATAAGTCTTTTCTTTATATTTGAATGAGTCTAAATTTAGTTGTTTTTTGTTCCTAGTTTATAGGTCATTATCTAGTCCATAGGAAGATATTATGTTGAGTTTGTTGAGTCTAAAGTGCCTATAAATAGCACTACTTTTATTGAATAAAGATATCCCTCACAATGTTTTGTTTCGTCCTCTGTTGTTCATCAATTTTCCTTTTATAGTTGTTTTTTTCTTCTGCTCAAAACCAACACTTTGATTTATGAACCAAATGATTTATCCTGAGATGATATTGACCATAGTCCTCGATGAAACAGTACACTAGAAGTTGTAATCACTTTTCCAACAGTTAACCAATAAAATGGCAAGTAGTCCAAACTAATCACCAGAGTGGGGTTTGTGTTTGTTTCTTGTTTTTGTGGTTGCAAGGAATCATTAGCGAGGAAAAGGTGGACGTTTTCAACTTGCCAATCTATTACCCACGCATAAAAGAGTTGGAGAATGTAATTCACAAAAATGGCAGCTTTAGCATTGAGAAAATGGAAAACATGGCTCATCTGATGAAGCATGTTCAGCCCGCAGTTGGGACAGTTACTTCACATGCCAGAGCTATATTCCAGGCGCTCATTAAGGAACACTTCAGAGCCGAGATTGTGGATGACCTATTTGAACGTTTTGCTAAGAGTCTTCACCGGAATTTCTACCCTGGTAATTTGGAAAACCATAAACATGTAGAGGTATTCATCCTACTCAAGCGCATTGGTTGCAAATAAGGTTTTAGATATAGAATTACAGACCATGCAATTATAATATTGATTATCAATAGCAAGTGCTCTTAATAGCAGTTGTATCCTTCACCTAATTTTATAAGCCACCAGCGATAAATTTAAACCTTTTCCACGAATAGAAATTTGTGATGTTGTTCTCTAGCAGTTCAGAATTTCACCTAGATTGACAAAGGTCTTCAAGCTTATATAGTGCTGCATTGCATGTTGGTGGGTGCAAAGCTAAGCACTGCATAAAGCAACAACAAAAAAGGCAACGTGACCTAATCTTCTTTTGATATAGTAGCAATAATTCCAGTTTGAAATTTTACCAGTTTTTGCAAGGGAAGATATTTGTTGTGCTACTTATCCAATTTTAATTATGTACCAGTAGATCTCATCTGTCATTTCTATTAACTAACGGATGAGATTTGCTGTATAGAATTAAAACTAGTAAATGGCACAATTGATATTTAGAACTTTAAAGGATTTTTATTTTATGGAAGGTCTGGGGATAGCTGTGTTCAGTGTCAAAATTTTACTCAATAATATCACTTGCAATTTTGGATCATTTTGTTGGCAACTTTCTCGTAACATGGGAAAAGGAAAAGGAGGGAAATGAAGACATGAAGGTGTTAGAAACACGGCAGGACGTTAATTTTCAATCTTATTTTTGAGTTTGGATTTTTGTCCCAAAAAAAAACCCTTATTAGGTATTAGATAAGATTAGGCATGGATATTTTTGACAGAGGTCCGCGCCGCTAACCTTTTTTCCCCCCCTAGGAAGCTGCCTGTTAACAATAGTCTCTATGACCTTGGGAAGTAGAACAGGGTCCAGCTATAACCTACAAGGCTAAGGGGCCGATTTTAGTCTCTTTTCATATGATCTCAGGAATCTTCGGAACCAGCCGCTGCCCTGATGTCAGGAAATTAGTTCCTAAGTGGTCCCGCCAAAACACTTAGACACGGTGACAGAATAAGCTGACCTTCCACCAGCACGAGAAATAGAAAAAGCTTATTCCTCTCCATGAAAAGAACCACACGCCAAAAAAACACTTATTAAGTTTGTTCTATTTGATAGACAAAACAGAAGGGACGGGAAAGGTACGTTTTCCCACAAATCTGATTAAAAAACATAGTGCCTATTGCACCTACGTATGAGGAGGCACTAAGTCTACAGAAGAGTGGCTAATAGCAAATTCATATTTAGACAAATATAAAGAACTACTTTCAAGGTGAGATTATCAGATCATCTGCAATCCACAGTCCACTTGCTCAAGATCTTATAGATTTTGTTTTCCATTTTTTAATTTTGCTGCGACCCTCTGTCAAATCATTCCAAACATTCTCAAGAAAGCATAAAGAAAATTCTATCTCGAAATATCTTTTGTCATCCCTTACGTCATTTTATGTTCTTCTTCATCTATGAGGCCAAATTTTTTAGGACGTCACTTATTGGACTAAATATATAGAGTTTTCCAGGTGCTTAATAAACTAGTGTGGCGATCGATCTTTTATTATACCAAATTGGTGAGAAAAATCAAGAAATGTACGAAGGAATAAATAAAAACAGGAGATTCATATGGTTTTTTTTAAAATAAATTAGGAAGACTTGAGTCCTTGGCCATTACAAAAGGGGTGAGAGGCTTATACATCTGATTAAGCAAGAAATAATATGACATATAGGACCGATTATGCACATACAGCCAATTAAATAAAGTGAAGTGTTTATGTTATCATAATAAATAATTATACAACAAATATTATGAAAGAAGTTCAAGACTTTAATGCATTTATTTAAGTAATTTATGATAAATATAAAAAATACATCTATTATTTAATTTAGTTTCATTCATTGAATCGGTTCGATTTTTTCATGAGAAGTTAATAAAAGGAGGGAGCAGAAAGGTTGATGTAGCAGATTAATGTAGTAAGTAGTAATAGATAAAGCAGTGTGGACTGTGGAGAAGTTGTGATCGTATTGTTTTTGTAGGTACGAAAGTTTCCTAATAATCTACAAAATATCATTCTTTTTCTATTCCTTTTCTACGATTTTAGTTGTCACCGATAAATTTTACTAATGTTGAATTTTTTGTTAGATTGATATCGATACCTAATTACAACTTGTACAGGAAAATTATCTTCATTTTTAGGTATTTTTTCCTGCTTTTCATTATACATCATTATCACTCATATGGTTTTAATAATATTTTAAACAATTGCCTTATCACGTATGGGTGACTGGTGAGTCAACAACATATATTGAAAAGCAAATAAATTTATTAAGACCTATAATACAATTAAATAGTTATAAAGTTGAGATACCTAAATTTATTTAATTTTTTAAATTCAATACAATATCATGGGTAGAATAGAAATTGAGACAAAGTATTGAGAACACATTAGTAAAAATAAACAAATGATAAAAGATATGTTTAATTAATAGGATATTTTTGTTAATTTATACTAATGCAAGTAATTAGTTATTGGCGATTAACTTATGGTATTATTGACTTATTCAATAAAAGCATTCTTTATCTTTTTCCTATTGTATTTGATGCTTAATATTAAAGATAAAATTCTAAGAATAATTATTTTGTACCTGAAATTATGATAAAATCAAGATTACAAGATTCAAATTGTAATTAGATATATCTGTAAATTATTACTAACTATTGTTAGAACTTGATTTCGAAACCGAATCCCAACCGAAAACAACGGAAACAAAAGAGATCCAAAGTGAAAAACAAACGGAACGACAAAGCAGAACGAATCGAATAATCGATCACTTTCGGAAAAAAAAAGCGGAAGCATAAAGAACGGATTTTTTGTTGAATTCGAAACGAAATGAAACGGAAGCAA
>JANVCL010000003.1:3782501-3836934 GCA_026546855.1 Erythroxylum incrassatum | reverse complement strand
ATGTAAAGGATAGACTTGAACCCAAATGAATTGCAAAGATGGACAATGAAATACCTAAGATGGTGATTAACAATGATGCAGTGGGCAAAAATTACACCCAGAAGAAGAAGAGAGGACTCAATACAGGACAGAAAACACTTGAAATCATACAGCCTGACATCTACCTCAGACAAAACTAAACAGAAAACATTGGGAACGGACTTTATTTGGTATCACAAGTCTCTACACACAGAGAATCCAACTGACCTATTCCTTAAAACACCAGTGACCAAATTATCACCAATGATCTAGTTCACCTATCATGTCTTCAAGGAGTCCTCAATGATTATACACAGAAACACTATTTTACCATCACATGACTTTATAGAAGTAAAGAAATGCAAACCTTACTTCAACAATATGCTTTCCATCCCACCAGCAACAACTACATCATTGACACCCAATTGGATCGACTATGCAGCAAGCATAATTGCTGGTTCAAAAAAAGCAATGAACACACAATCATAAATTAATTTATAACGTCTCCATGCTAACAGCATAGTATCAACAACTACACAGGAAAATGTTTGCATACTAACAGCTCACCTTTCATCCCAGACGCACAAACTTTATTAACAGTGGTGCACACCACTGAATTAGGTATGCCTGCTCCTAAGGCAGCTTGTCTAGCAGGAGCTTGTCCTAGATTTGCACTAAGAACATTGCCAAAGAAAACCTCCTGTACTAGTGATGGATCCACATTTGCCCTTTTAAGAGCACCTAATCAATTCACACAAAATAATGATATAGCACTTGTGTGTCATTCGCAAAGGGAAAAACAGCATTATTTATAACGTTTGAACGGTGGGATTTAATTACTTTTAATGGCTATAGACCCGAGCTTTGTAGCTGAGAAAGACGAAAGGGAACCCAGAAGACCACCAATTGGTGTTCGAGCAACACCTACAATGCAAACATCTGCACAAACCAAAAGGCTACAGCTAAGTCGTACTATCACTAAGAATCAAAACCCGGATTAAATGCGTGACTTGGAATGAATTACATAAACCAAACTTAACAGCAGAAATCGTGCTCCAATCACAAATTATTAGAAAAAAAGAAAGACATGAACAAGCATAGAGATAAAGACCAATAAAGTTTATGAAAGTTCCCGGTTTGATATCATGTATTAGCTTTCAAAGTCGTTGATGATGTCAACAACTGAAAAGAAAGCAGTAACGATAATACTTACGGAAAGAATGAAAATTTTAAGAAACCAGAAAGTAAAGGAAAAAATCATATCGAAGATAATAGGAAGAAGTGAAAGCAAATAGAAAGGAACCTCGAGGCTGTACAGAATCTGAAGAAGAAGACATGGTAGAGTCCAAGTGATGGTGAAAGGGCTAGGGGTCACCTACAAAGTGGTAAATATGGATACCCAGTTCAGAAAAAAGGGATCTTCTAACACATAACCAATTCAAGCTATCACCTTTCCAATGATTTCGAAGAGAGAAGATATTATACCTCTAAGGAAAGTGAAGAAAGTCAAAAATTGAAGAGTTTTGGAAGGCAAAGCAAGATAGCAGGAACCGGTATGCTTCCGTTTCAGGACAGACTCTAAATGACGTCAACATACGTTGTGATCTATCAAAATCTTTAACAATTACATTGTAAATCGTGCCAATTCATTATTCATTTATTGGTTGTAGATAAGGGTACTCTAATAATCAAGTTGCATCAGGCAAGACCGTAAGATATAGACTACATGCTAACGTGTTACTGTTCTGTATTCAATCTTCACGAGTTCTCTCTGCATCAGTTTTACATCTTATAGATAGATTTTGAATGATATATTTTCTCTCACCTCATGAATCACCATAGTCTGAATCCATTCTTGGCGGATTTTTTCATTTACAAACATGTTAGGTTTCTCATATTTGGTCAAGTTTTCCTTTCATCTTGTTATCTATATTTAAGATGGAAAGTTCAATACAAAGTTGTTTGATACATTCTTGGAAATATATCTGATTGCCAAGTGAAAATCAACGGAGATTGTAACCCAATTACGAACAAAAAAAAGAGAATGAGATCAATACGTAGCCAAACTGCTGGATTATCATGTTTATGCTATAACAATGTTTTGTAAAATGATAACTTTACTTGCTTTCTACATTGATTTGAAACGGGTAACACAGTTTTGAAATTAAAAGAGATAAGTAGGAATTACAGTGCACTGAGACTCGATTAGATATACACATTCTAATGAATTCTAGTTTCAAGGGTGCTACATAGCAAAGTGGTTGCATTATCTTATCTGCTCTTCAGGCCATAGGTGAGAGCTGATATCTAAACTTGGTAAGGATATAAAGTGACTAATGGCAGAGAATTCAGCAGCATCTAGGCTGCTAAATAGACCATAGCTGACAGGGAAAGAAGAGCTTATTCCTCTCAAAAAACATCAAAGAACAAGTCGGAAAGTAAGATTGATTCGGGTTGCCTCAATTTTTGCACGCTTAGGAACCGAATGGAGCCAATCCCTTTGAGTGTAACCTCCCATCACTAGCAGTGATCCATGCTTTAAATTAAATGAGTATTGATCAGTATGGCTGCTCTGTTTTAATCGTTTGCGAGCAGGCTGATCATCAGATCCTTTTCCTGTCAATCGCACCAAAAGAAGCGACAAATTTATGTCAGCTAATTAAAGTCGTGACAAAAAGGATCTACGTACTCACCAAATCACTATAATAGAAACATAGCCCATATGCAAATTCATGGCAGCCCCTAAACCATGTTTAGATCCTAGAACTGAACACTGAAGCTAACAAAAGCAGAAAAACTCTTCTCAAACACATCATGCTACCTTTGGGTGATTTTTCAGGCCGTTTCTTCAATAAAAATTCCCGATCACAGCCAAATGATACTGAGGCAATCTCTGGTGTTGGTCCATAAAGCTTCTCATCATCAGCATGCCAACCAACAGTATCATTCCCACCTTTATACCTATTCAATAGTAGGCTATTAAATCTACTTCCAGGAAGTGCTCTGTGGACCTTCAATATATATATGAAATCAGTAGCTGCAACTTCTCAAGTCTCCAATGTATTAGTTGACAGTATACTTACTGCATCCACTATGTCCTTAAGCAAAGGATAATCATCCCAGGAGTATGCATGCGGTTTGTATCCACTATAAATCAATTCTGGCAATCCTGGACTTGCAACATAGCATGTATCTCTAGGCTGCACCATAAATTCCCAATTATTATTGATTTCAGGTTCACAAACTCAGTCATAGTTCAAGATACTTGAATCCCCAAGTCTTTCAAATTCTATCCATGCTAAGGACTCCCCAGACGTTTTAACGGAAACAAAAATAGTACAACCTAACCCAACAAGCTCACGACTTATCCAATCCAAGAAATGTCTGTCGCACATCCTCATCCAACCGGCACTAATCACACAATTTCTTCAAGAAACCTTGACAAATCTTCAGTATAATTACACTATGATCATAAAGTTTTAAGCAAAAATTGAATGTAAATTAGGATATTCCTACAAAATGAATCACAAATAGCAGCAAGATCATAACTTTATCCAAGCTAAACCTTAAAGATTAAACATTTCCCTGATTACCCATCTTTCAGTCAACCAGAAAACATAAAGAAAAAGAAAGAGACGATAAAGAAGCACTCTTTTCTTGTCATTCTCGTATCACTTTCAAAGAAACAAAAGGTGAAAACCTCATGAAGACCACCAAAACAAGGAAAAGGAACAACCAAGAAGAATATCCAATCAAAATATCAACAGGTTAAAAACCTGGACGCAGGAGCGACCAAAGACGCGAATGGTGGGACGGGTCCATGGTATGTGGGTGTTGAGGAAATCGAAAAACTTCCATGATTGGTCGAAGGATAAGAACCTGGGAATGTAAATAACATGGCTTCCATTTCCAAGATCGAGCGTTTGTTTCTTCATTTCACTAAACTCCTCCTCGGCTTCTCCATTTGTCTTCTGCGAGACTGCTTTGAATTTGAAGATCATCGACACGACACTTTGAATCCCAGGCCTTTGATTAGTATACGTACTAACTTTTGGACTAATATAAGGAACTTTTTTCGATAATATTCCTATTAATTTTTCTAAATTAAATTAATAATTTGGTCCAAAAAAAATTTTAAATGCACTCTAATAGAAATAATTTTTAAAAAATAAATTATAAAATTGACAATTTTAAATATTAAAATTTTAACATTTTCATGCAATAATTTATTTAAGAAATATAAATTATTAAAATATAATCAACAACAATAATTCAATAAAAATCTCTTTAAAACACATAATCTGATAAGATCTAATAATACACAACCTTACTCCTTAACTAGTAGAGTATTAAAATATAAACCTCTATATTTCCTAAATAAACTATTGCATGCAAAAATTAATTTTTTATTTTTAAAGAATAAATCTTTCCAATAATATTCTTATTATTAAGCCGTATACTATTTACAAACTTTTGAATTAATACAACATTAAAGAATAAATTTTGTCAATAATATTCGTATTAATTTTTTAAATAAATATAATTCAATTTGGACCGATCCAAAAAATTCAAATTAACTTTAATCAATAAAATAAAATATTATCTAATTTAAAATATAATTGAAAAAGAAAAAAGAATTCCTTGTCAACCTAATTCCAAGTTTTATGTTGGCTCTCCACAATTTCAGGAGGAACACCAATTGAAGGCTTTAAGGTATATTGACTTTATTTTATTGACTTGGACACATTTGAGCCCATTCCCTTAACCATAATCCAATTAAATAGACTACAGAAATGCTAAAACAGACAAACTAATGAGAGCACGCAAATGCAATATACACCTGAACCTAAGTGGGAAGACAAAGTATGTTCTTCCACATGATCCAACCAATCAGGAAATGCATAAAATGGAAGTAGAAGATGAATGATGATGAACTCTATTTCCATTTGCAATTGCCATTATGCAAAAACCTTTGAAATGCCTTCAGTACTTGACCAAATTTGCAACTCCAAAACCACTACTTCTGCTGGCCTCAGCTGCAGTACATTGGAAATCTATGAGACACACATGAAGGGTTGTTTGTGACTGTTAGAAGAAGAATTTTTATAATATCCCTGCATTCTTCACTACCCTGAATGTGTAACAGGAGGATTGATTAACTTAATCTTAAGTTCTATCTCTCCCGACTCAACGGCGCGAAGCCTCAACCATGCATTTTGCACAACCTCACCGTCTACACAACTAATGGAACTTTCACTAGAAAGACAGTTATCACTGTCCGGAACAACCTTTCTCAATTCCGTCTCCCCCGACGAAACGTGAAGAATCTGCTTCAACCTAGCAGCAGAGACAATTGGTTGAAGGTTGAGATCAGCATGTCCCATCTTGTCATCTGCTTTGAATGTGTCTTTGTCAAAAACTTCCTGTTCAAACCGAGTTTTGGCATAAATTTTGTTCATAACTTAAAGGGCCAAGCAAAATTTGTTTAATTCCACTAGCCAATTAAATTCATGTAGTCCACATTAAACAGACTGAAAGAACATATTGAATTCCAAAATTTTTGAAACTCAACTCGCCAAATCAATTACTATTATAAATAGAATCCAGAAATCTGCCATACCAATTTTAGAACTCCTGCAGGTTCAGTCAGGGAGAAACTTAGCTCCTCATTCCAGACTGGATTAAGGCAACTATTGATAACCTTGGTCTTAGCTGTCTGTGAAGGCAATAACAGTTACTCTCAGTAACAATTGAAGGAAAAGACTCTGAAAAATTTATAGATCAAGCAACAAAAAAACACTTCAGCACAAAGCCTATACTGAGTGACAAAGACTAAGAGCAGAGCACAGCATTAAAGACAAGATAAAGCACATAACTCTGTAGCTTGGAATGAGAAATAGAATAACTCCCCCGTTCAACAAGCAAAGCAGCACCATAGGCTAGAGCTATCTTATATCTATCAAACAACTTTTCGGGAACATAACGATTAAATAGAGAACTAAGATAGCAAAGATATGAATGCCGTAATGAAAATGAAAAATCACACCATTTCAGATCAGTAAGCAAGGTAATTACTATATAAGAAGAGAGAAAATGTTAGTGCATCCACAGGGAAAGAATGCTATTAGAAGAATCGCAGATCCTAGAATCACCTGATTGCCAAGCTTGACTATTACATAAGGATCACTAGTCTTGAAATCCCGGATCACCAACTTCTTTCCTCGCACAATTGTGACTTTTAGCAAGCCTAACTGCTCTGCCATACTAACACTATTATCAAAGCAACAGCAAGAAAAAGGAAAGCCTCTGCAAAGAAAAAGTAGAAGATTCCAAGACTTCAATGAGAAACAAAAACAGAATGTATGAGAAAGCTTCTTATCTTTGATCAAACAGAAAATATATGAAGTATAACAGAATCTGAGTTTCTCAAAACTGAAATATAATGTATGAGAAGTGGCGCTCAGGAAGCAAAAAGAGAAAGGAGGAGGAGATGGGCAAAAGAAGGAAATAAAAACATGGTCGAATGACGCTGATTCCAGCAGATTTTTCCCGAGAAGAATAAGATCTCAAGCACTTGGTATCACACCCATAAAAGTAAAGGATATGAAAATTGAAAATAGGAAGAAAGCCTAAAAGATAAGACGAGTATCAGGAACTAAATGAATTCAACAACCTGCTGAAGCACAATCTCCAATAAGTTGGATTGCATCCTATTAACATAGGCTGTTCATAGCAACAACATATCATTAATCACTTCTACATGAAAGCACTCAAGTAGATGGCAAACTCGAAAAGGTATCCAACTTACTTAGTTACGTGCATAAATGCAATAGTGAGGCTTGGATTTGAGATAAAAGCGCGAAGCAAATTGAAACATGAAGAGATATAAAGCGAGGAAAAGAAAGGCTTAGATAACAAAAATTATTACCATGTAGCTCCAAAACCGTGGGAAGTAAAATAAAATGGTAGTCACTGAACTTTAACAAACTAAAAGAAAAACAACCCCAGAAACTGAAAAACCGAACCACAAAAAGCAATAATACAGGAAACTTAAATAAACTAAAACGGACGGAGCTCAAAAAACCAAGAGAAACCCACATAGAAACAGCCAAAACAAAATCAAAACTTACCAAAAGTACGAAGAAAGTTTGAAGCTTTTTGGTTGATTTAGAGAGGAGGTGTTAAAGAAGAGGTTGAGTTCAGTAGACCGAAGTGATATTATTGGATGGCAACTACCACGCGTCAGCCTTCTTGTCTACACATTTGTTGGTCGGCTGAAGCCTCGTTTCCCAATATTTACCACCTTAGCCCGTTCATACACTGCGTAGTCTTCGATATCTCAATTTCTTTTCTTTCCAAGTCCCTCAATCGTGTCTTCCTACTTCCTAGCACATGGCTGTCTTTTCTTATTTATTGAAAAATATCTCATCTTGATTTAATACAGAATAGAGAATATTCCTCGAAGACCAAGAATTCTTAATCTATTGGACCAATTTATTATGTATTATTTCATATTTAAACAAAAAAGTGTAATTTTGATCCGTACCCTTAATTTTCTATATTGCAATAACACCAAGTTTCCGTACAAGAAATATCTCTCTTACGCCACTTTTCTTTCTGCTCCAATTGTACTCACTTGATCACCTACCATCCTAGTTCGGCCAGTTCCGGGATTTATATTTTGTTGTCAATATGAATGTGAATGTCATTAACTCGTAAGGTGTTGGGTTAAGTCTAGTAGGTACTGCAACAAATCGGAATATGGAACTGGAGCAAACTGGAAGTGATAACAACCTTTCTGCCGGGAGAGAAATATATGAGAAGGCAATTGAATCTACACAACAAAGTGGCAAATAAGGCAGTCAATCTTATATCACTTTGGTGGATGCCAAAAAAAAATTTATCAACATATTGACATACAAGCACTGTCACCAACTACCAATTGTACAAACCACCACCAATTTCTATTTCATCATCTCCTAATTGGTCAGAATGATGCACTAAACTACACTAGATCAACCATGACACCATAATCTAATCAAGTGTTCCAGGACAATTACAGGACATTTGACATTCCTATCACGGTCAGGACATGCCGTCTCCTGTTACTTTACATTTGTACGTAATCAAGGGCAACCGACATGATTTTATTAGTATGTTTACATTGTTAAATCACCTATTGCCTTCTTGCTGCCTCTGCTGACTGCGACTGCACGGGAGTCTGGAAATCTAGCACAGTGCTTCAGCTTTTGCCATTCTTCTGGAGACTGATCTACCTTTAGCCTAGCTGCTTACTTTCTTCTCTTTGGTGTTGGCTTTTTTACCTTGTCTTTCCACTTGCTCTGAGATTAGCAAAATTAACAAGCGTTAAATCAAGTTTACAGCAGTTGATAATTATGTATGAAATAAATGTAAAGCTAATGCAAGTACCAGAGGCTCATCGTCAGAGATTTCAGTCTCCTCAGCATCCGAAGAATGAGATGATTCTATTGACAATTTCTCAGGGTTTGCATTGCCTTCATTTGCTTCCTCTTCTAAGGCTTCACTCAAATCATCTGCTTCTCTCTCCTCCAAAGCATCATCCTTTTTATTAGATTTTGTTTCTCCATCAGACAACTCTGAATGATTGGGGCTCTTCTCTGCTTCATCCAACTCTTTCCCTCTAGAAACTGATCCTTCCTTAACAGATCCCTCTACATCTGATAGGTTTTCGTTCA
The DNA here is from genome assembly GCA_026546855.1 of Erythroxylum incrassatum. Lineage (NCBI taxonomy): Eukaryota > Viridiplantae > Streptophyta > Magnoliopsida > Malpighiales > Erythroxylaceae > Erythroxylum > Erythroxylum incrassatum. The sequence continues at coordinate 3,828,199 of JANVCL010000003.1, read as the reverse complement.
CTCTGTTCGTGGGATCGCCTTCAGACACATCTGGAAGGAAATAAACCAGATATTTGGGGAACCGATAAGCAACATTCTCTAAAAGCTAGCTTTGCGTGTCGCACAGGACACTGTATTAGAAGGTAAAAGAGTATGACGATCACAATATCCAATCACATTCAAAAGTGCAACTACATCACTACCAACATAGAACTAAAGATTAATACAGAAAAGAATACGCAAACAAACCAAACAGTGGCATTAGTTTACATTAGGTTTTTGTGAAAACCTTTTGGAAGTTCCAAATCCACAAATTTGACCTTAAAAATTCCACAACTAACATGCCCTGGGAACTTGGAATTACAAGAATACGAGTCTCACCAACTGATGCCACGGTAGCTTCAGGATCTAATGATGCATCAGAATCACCTTTTTCCTTGGACTCTTTTTCCACCTTCTTAAAGTTTTTCTTGGGAGTTCTTTTTCCTTTCACCCTACAAAATTAAAAACAACATACTTATTACGCATTGAATTAAAGTAAAGTAAAAAAAAAGTACAACATAAAGGCTAGATTGGAGATGAAGAAATTTCTACTGACATTTTCATTGGTTTCTTCATTTGATTCAAACCAGCAGACCTCCTATTTCTATGTGGAGGTGACCTGTAAAACAGAAAGATTTCCATATAACTTCAATTCCATAACCAACCATGATATTGCCATAGAAGGAAAAGTACTGATATAAGCTTATACAGAAAGGGATGCAACAATGACAAATATCCTTTATTACATAACCACACACACACAAAAAAGAGGATTCTACAACACACAGAACACTTACCCTACTGCAGAAGAAGCACGCTGAGAAGAGTTCTTCTGAAATGGCAAAAGGAAAAATTACAAATGTAACATTGAAGTAGTTATTTTCTGGGACAACACTAGAATCCAGAAGCTTGAGGAAAGAATGCTTAATAAGATTACGGACCTTTGAAGGCTTACGATCAACAAGCTCCCAGCGCTCTTTATCTAAACGGAGTACCTCAACATCTCCATCATCATATAGTATCTGCAATAAGTAACAGATGTCATTCCAAAACTGAGCAACAAAACTAGATCTAATATGAATTCAGAGAGAGAGATAGATAGACTTACCACATGTTTCCCCTTTTGAGGATCATAAGACTTAATCGTACCTTCATAAAACCTGCCAAATTAACCACAATGAACCCCACAAAATTAATCGAAAAAGCTACACAAATTTCTCAAAATCCATTGAAAGGAGAACTTTAGGTAATTACAGCTTTGGTTCGTAAACTTTTAAATTTGGCACCTATCCTATTCCCATCATCTGAAACCTAACTACTATATGGAATCGTGAATTAATTAATACCGCAACACCACCCAGAAGTAGAATAGCAACACAGAAGCAGCTTAAACTGGGAAATAAAGTAGAGAGTCTAGTGAAAATTAGCAAAGAATACAAATGTTAAGAGATACTCACCAAAAAGCATCTCACAGCCATGAGCATATCAATTATAATTATATAAAGCGTACATGTCGACCAAAGAACTAAAAAACCTTGCACATAATGCAAAGAAAGAGGCAGGAATGGGGTCTTCATAATTTTGGCTTTCAATAAATTAAAATAAAAAAGTACTCACTGCTTATCCATGGGCCACCAAACTTTGATTCTATAACCAATTAATTCTTCAAAGTCAATGCCACTTGTCTTTGTTGAGCACTGGAAAGAGGAAGAAAAAGAAAAAACTTAACAAGTAAAAAAAACATAATATTGCTTGTTGAAAGTAATGTACACAGCTGTAAATTACAAGAAAAGAAAAACTTCAAGCAAGACAACCAACTAAAAGGAACACCAATAAGAATGAGTACATGTCTGCCAAAAGACAGCTATAACCTTGCCAGTATATGCAATCACAGCAAAATTATGAATCATGCATGAATCATAATCCTACCAACCTGGTACACTTCAAATTTATGTAGGCATGTAAGTTAGCATTTTATGTTTAAAGTGCAAGAAAGAGGGAGTATACATAAAACTAGAGGTCAAACTTCTTGCAAAGAAAATATTCTCACAAGTCAAAGAAAAAGGTCTTATTCAATTTACTCATAGGTTGTACTCCCAACTAAGTTGGTTTTAATGAATTAGAAGAGCCAAAGTCTTTTAATATTAGGAATTTAACATCTTGAAACTTAGATGACAAAGAACAATGGGCTAATAATCAATTTTTTAAATAATGGAACAGAAAAAGTTGAGTAAAGGCAGTTGAGAAAACAGCACATACTAAGTAGTATAAAAGATGTATAAGATACATTTGGAGATTACATCCAAAACTGAATGGTGGCTATATAAGAAATGCACAATGTAAATAGTATCATCATGCTTTTCTTGGTAGTTGTAAAGTATCATCATGTTGGCAATCGTAATGATACATAACTGAAAAGCAGTTATGCGTAAGTACCTAAGAGATAAATATCATATTGTTTCAAGTAAAGGACAAGGAATCAACCTTTGCTAACCCTTTAACGCTTCTTCTTTTTCGCTTCTTCATGGATCCAGTCAAAGACTTGTTAGTATCATTGTTCTTATCAATCTCCATAACCAAATTAGGCTTCTAAAGAAGAAGAAATTGAAAAACGAGTCATTAAACAACAATAAGAGTATAAGCCACCGTATTGATCATTAAAGAAATCTTACCATCAGATCGTCGTCATCAGAATCTCTGAATTTGTTTTCATTGTTATCGTGAACCCAATCAGTATTTTTGCCCCTAATTTCTGCTGAGAAGCCTCTGCTTTTTGGAAGGCGCGATGCCATAAAGTCAGATTCACTGCTATCTTTCAGCCTAGTTGTTCTGTCTCCGAAATTGACACTGGTACCATGCCATAACGCTTTTAAAGAAGCTTTTGGAGGAGTTCGAGTCGATTTGGAACCACCATGACCAGAAGATGATCGCTTTCGTTTAGGAACAGGAGTGGAAGTGATTTCACCAACTTTCCTCTTTTGAACTTTTCGATGCTCCACTTCTGATTTTTTCTCACTTGAAAAACATTTGTGCCCATTGCTAGACTCAAACTTGGTAGACAGCCCCAAGTTATCCAAATTAATTTCCCTCACCATTTTCAAAATATCAGCATCACTATCAGCACCCTTTGCTTTAACTGACGAGGACTTCTTTTTATCCTTTCTGCTCTTGATTCCCTGAGATTTCAGTTGTTTTATGATCTTCCCAAGAGGCAATTCATTTCCTTCTATTTCAATGTCTTTTGGAACCTCATCCTTAGCAATATCAGAAATAACCTATCGGTACCAGAGGAAAAATATGTTAGTAAATTGGAAAGCAGCATTAAATGCCACATAACATCATTGCATTGTTGAAAGTACTTATAGCACTAGAACATACTCGCCCATCCGTTTCCAGGTTAAGTGATTCAAAGTGCGCCAAGACATTTTCATCATCCAACCATGTATTTCCTTCTTTTACCTATCAAAAACATGAAATATCATTGGTGAAAATCACAATACTCTCATGACAGAGAAACTATAAAAGCACCTCCCAAAGCTAAATGAATGACATTACAAAACACAGCCATACAAGAGAATTAATAAACTCTGTTGATTCTGTATAAAACAATCAGGAAGTTCTCTTTTCCATGAGTTCAATCAGTTTCCATCCACCACTTGAAGCTGTAAAACTTACCAGAGAATCATTGCCTTCTTTTTCTTCATGTGGTTTATAGAGCATTGGAGGCAGAGGTACCCTTGAAGTCAACTTCTGCAGACCATCATCTTTTTGAATTAAGCGTTTGGTCACTGACAGTCCAAGATTCGAGATAGCATGTGAATTCTGTGGATGTCAATAATTGCATCAATGAGGCTAATTTTATTTCTTTGAAGTTTATGGTGGTTAACCATCAATCAAAAAGACAATGAAGAGTAGAAAGTGCGCATAGGACTCTGAGACCTTCGATTTTGCTGCATCAACTATATCTTCGGAGCACTTGATACTCTGAAATGTAGAAATTATAGCGGAAATATTCTCCTTCTCCTTGTTGGTAACAGACTCTAACTTGCAATCATCTTTTTGCACAAGTATGGACAGAATCAAGTATAACTGCCTGAAGAGCAGAGAAGAACAAAGATAATGTTATTTCCAACAAATTCAAACAAAAACAAAAAGGCTTGATCCTTCCATTTAATGGAATTACATACATGTGATATTGCCTCAAAAGCACAGTAGAAAACAAATGCGATCAGTGTAATTACACTAACCGATATATTGGTTCAAATGCTTTAACATCTTTGCATTCATCTACACCGGGGCATGAAAGATGAGCAAGAGAGTGGACCAAGTAAGGGAGAACATGTTCAGGAAAAGGTGCCAAAGGAGTTGCATCACTTTGGCCAGGTGCTTGTCGTGCCTTGGCTTGGTAATGCATTTGAACGATGTCAGCAAAGTTCTGCTTATCCTGCCAATTCAAACAGTCAGGAAAATTCAACCAAGGAAAGACTTGCAACTTTACTACACAGGTAACAAGCAAGTAAAATTAGAAATCAGAGACCAAATATGAACCAACTGGTTCTAGTATAGGTACCTCTTCCATATCAGAGGGACTGGAACTCATTATGTTAAATAAGAATGCACACGAGTATTTCACATCCAGAAGCCTGTCCTTTATATATTGATGAACTTTGCTTTGAAATAGCTTTCTAACTTGGGGAAAAGCAATCTGCAATACCAAACAGGAAAGGAAGAAAATTATGAAGGAATAGATCATGATGTAAAGAAACAGTTACTTGCAACTTATGACTAACTGGGAACAGATGATATAGGGAAATTACTTCTGGTGTCCTCAGCAATAAGTGGAAGATATCAATAGGCATCTTATGATCCCAATGCTTTGATAATCTAAGAAGTGCCTTTGCAGAAGCAAGTTTCAAATGGGCCTTATCAACTGAGCTGCATGATGAGGTAAACCGGTAAATAAAACTACAAATCTCACAAACGAAAAACTGATCAAATCAAAGATGATATGCAGATTAGTCTAAAGAGACAACAACATGATACCTTGATTCTATATCTTTTGATAACTCTCCAAACGAAAGCATGTTCTTAAGGATTTCAAGAAGGTCATCAATACCAGGACGAAGGTGTGCATCTTTGACAGGCAGGTAGCTCTTAACCAACGTCTTAATCCCATACATCTACAGCAGTTCCATTTCAAATCAACAATGTATAGCTTGCAGTCAGGTATGGTAAGAAGATAAAGTTTGATTCTAATGAACAACTCATCTTTGAAACGACTCAAATAAGTAAGAAAAAGACCAACCTTCAACAAGCACAGTTCACTTCTGTTATCCCAATCACTGTTAGTGTTTTCTTCTTCTTTCTGTACAACAAAGCACCCTTAATCATTACTATTAAAAAGTGCAAAATAAGAGGAATTTGAAGAGGATCTTCAGAGGCATACAGTGCTACATTCCAGGATCTTGTTTTTGATGAAATTTTTAATCTCTCCTTCTCTAGTTTCGAACACTGGCATTGCAGTCTGTGCTATGCATCCCAAAGATTGTAATACAGCTGGCAAATGTCTCTTCTCCTCCAGCATATCAACAAGTCTCTGAATACGCAGGCAACATTATTTGTATAAATACATTTATGAACATTGCCTTGCAAATACTTCGACACATCTGACTACCAGTGGCAGTGGCACACAAGAGGCGAATAAAATAAAGAATAGGGCACCACCTTGTACAAAACAGAGAGGGACTTGAGGCCATCATCCTTTGTTATAGCTGCCAGGGCATGTACAGCATACTTGGCCTGTCTCCGTGTGCCTTCTAAACAGAATCTTTCCAATATGAGGTCAAGTGAACTGCATTAAGCAATAATTGCAGTGTAAGTGTATATTTAAGGAACAGATCAAGAGGCAACAATTTCAAGAGCATTACCCCGATGAAACTGCAAGTTGTTCACGGATGGTGCCACCAGCCTTCGCCAAAGCATGCAAAGCACCTTCTTTGATCACTTCATTGTCATCTTTCAGGAAATTTACTAACTCTTCTTCAGCCCCAGTCAGCAGTAATGGACTGAAGCGTGCAAGAATCTGAAAATTCTCACAAGAAAAAACTTCATTACGTTTTGATGAATAGGAAAAATCAACTTGATACTTAAAAGATGAACACACATAAGCATATAAACACACACAATCATATAAAAGAAAAGTTCCGTAGTTCAAGGCCAATGGCACCTTAATGAAGTTTATACTGCAGTCACAATTATGAAAATGATTGCAAAGTTCAACAGGATCTAACACAAAGTTCCAAACTCAAGAAATGTTTAAATGACAGTCAAGAAAGAGCATGTTCCAAGATAGTAAATGACTAAATGGAGATCGGATGAAGGATAGATTTCAGATGTTGATCAATGGCTTGTTCTCACCACAAGAATATCCATGGACGATTGAGCAAGCTGAGTATTTCCAGAAGATTTGTGTGTAGAAGCCTCCAGAAGAATTTCTTTGACATGCTCCTTGTTGAAAAGTAAATAAGAGCACTTCAAAGAGAGATTGCTCAAAAACTCATAGAGTCTGTGCTTCTCACCAAGGATTTTAAGCAAATTATCCTGCAAAAAGAAAATTCAAAGAACAACATGCAGTTTCTTATTCAATATAAGTTGCAGGGACAAGTAGTTCCAGTTGGAAAAGATTTTAGGAAAATAGAAAAATGGCATTCATTGTTTAAATCACTCATAAGATGCCAACAATGTCCGGGCCCAACAAATTTTCTAATAAGCATCTGAAGGAGAATGAACGTCAGAATCAAATAAAGGAAAGCTATTTTAGCTCACAACAAATTGGCAAGTTTACAAAACTGGATGGAAGATATGTATAAAGATAGAATAATAATTATTAAGCATATGAATCATAGTAACAAATTTGTACAAAATAAAGATTCCTTGTTAATGGTATGGTCAGAATTTGATGTGTTGGAATGACAAGAGCAAAGGTAATAGTAATGCCTGTTATACCAAGCACACAATTTTTTCATAACTATGGTGAGATTACCACTCTAGTTGAAAGCATAAAGCTTCCCGAGCTTTGTGCCGCAATTGATGCCAACATATCATCAATTCTAGTTTTCTGAACAGAAAATATTAATAACTGGTGTCACTTACACGAATGTTTAAGGCTTGATGGAAGCTAGTATTTTCATCAACAAGACTTGTCAAAATCTTCCAAATGTTGGCATCTTTCAATTGATCAAGTATCTGAAAATTCTCCTCAGCTTTTACAGGTTCAGCAAATGAGCGGGACATGATCCGGAAGCAAAACAGAAGCTTTTTCTGGATCTCAGGAGCATCACCATCCTGTATGTGAATGAGGTGCAAATATTTGATTGTTTACCTCAACTCTTAATCTAAACATGAATGACTTAAATTCGCTATATTTGCATACCTGATGCATCTGCCTAAGCGACAGGTATCTCTGCATCTCTTGCTGTAATCTGCATCCAGAACGATCAAATTCTCAAAAATGACAAAGGAAGGCTGTATCAATAGTCATATCATAACCAAATGTGAGCTACTCACCTTTGCTTCTGCTCCAGAATCTTCTCAAAAGCTTTAAGCTCAACTTTGTCAAATGCAGAGAAAACTCTGACCCAGTGCTTAACTCTGTCTTTGATGGAGAACTCAGCTGGGAATAGAGATCCACCAAGAGCAGATTCAATTGTATCTGATCTGAAGAGGAATGATACATGTTTGAAACAATTTTAAACCAGTAAATGGAGAAGCAAGTACTAAAAAGCTATAAAGTTCATCAGATCAACTAAAGCATGTCCATGAGCTGCAAATGAGGAAATGGAAAAGAAAAATGCAGATTAGTTGGCAAATTAAGATGTCTGACCTGAAATCTTTGTCATACAAACACCTCAAAATCTTTCCAGGAATCCAATCAAATGCACTAGGATTTATTGAGCCCTCAGTGGACTTCACACAATAAACTTTGAATATCTCAGCAAGTCTCTCCATTGTATACCTTTTAACAAGTAACTAAAAGTCCCAGGGAAAAAAAAAAGGCATACGCATTAAGTACTATAAAGAACAACAAAAAGTAGTTAGGCAACAAAAAAAGAGTGAGCCTACTGATTTGTCCCTCAGACGGTCTGCAACTACTTTTATTGTTTCTACAGGAACCGAATTCAAGGCATGACATGCCACGTTGGATATCACATCAACAACTTGCTTTCGAACATTCTCATCATAGTCCAACAGTCGATCGCAAAGGGCAGCTGGAATACAATGAACCAAAACCAATATCGGTTGAGGCTCTCAAAGAATAAGTTTGTCAAGCGACTCAGCAAACTTACACATGATTTGGGGAGTCTCAGCACGTAATGGATCTGATAATAGGCAGCTTTTAACATGTTCAAGGACGGACATCCTGACCCCAACTACTCTATCAGTCAATCTTTTCAAAAACTCTGAAAAAATTGGCTGAAATGATTCAGTAATGGCAGATCCCGGCATAGCAAATAAATCTCCAACTAATTTCACAGCTTTTAAACGAGTGTCTAGTTGATCAGTCTGCAGATTTTGGAACAAACTTGTTCAGAATTTTAAACAAAAAAAAAGTCTTAATACACACATAGCCATATCAAAACATGCAAGCAATGTTCTTCAATTTCTATGTAAGAGAAAATGCTTCAACCAATGATAGCTGTAATTAGATAACCATGGTACAGAAAGAAATGTATCTTGAAATAAGATTATTCTACATCTTAGGCATAAAAGTGCATGAGTAGGCCATCAATCGGAATTACCAATAGCTCGCCTGTGAGGTATGGGACAACTCCTGATAGGATTTGAGGAGCACAACAATAAACATCATATATGACTTCATGGTAGTCAATCTGGTTATTTGTGGACCTGTTATCCCCAGACATTGATGATATGAGGAACTGTTTTATGCCAGCTTCAAGTTTTCCCACACATTGCTTTATAGCATTCATCGCAAGCTTCCTTGCAGCATTGGAGATATCCTAGAATTACAAACATCACCAAATGCCAACCCAGTAAGGATGTCATATAACAAGAAATCCAACTTAACACAAAAATTGTAGTTGACAATAAAGCACATAATTGCATCCAATTAAATATAGGTGCTTACACTTCTGTTACGACCTAATACAGATAATATAATAAGCAAAAGATCCTCTCTGACATCCTCACTTTCTTCAATGAGAAGGGCCATGATTGTCTGCATCGAAGACAATACACTTTCCTGATGATTATCGCTGCAAAACCCAGAGTTTCAAGATCAACCACTTTAAATAAATTGAGCATCATAAAAAAGGCATTGGGATACAACACACCTTGCAACAGCAAGAAATGTACTGAACATTTTATTCACCAGATCATCGCATTCAAGATCCAGCATCACAACACATGACCTATATTTGGCAAGAGTCTCCAAAATAACAACCCTCCTTCCAAATGAGGGACCACTAGTATCACTTAACCCACTAAAAGTGCCTACAATCAATTGAAAAATATCCTGCAGATAGAGACCAATCAGCTACGAATAAAATTTTTAAGTCTTGTAAGTAACATGGAATCCTTTAGTCAATAAGTTCCATCAACATTAAGCACCTTTAGAACCTCATCGCTGTAAGGAGCTTCAGGTGCAGTAATTCGGGTTATCTCACAAATACAGGTTGCAACCAAAAGCTTAACATCTCTATCTTGATGTTTTAGCAATTCTGGCTCGATAATTGCATCAAGAAAAGGTTGCATCGACTCCATCATCAAAGCAGAGGGTGATTGTTCCATCTCAGACAGAGGGGTAACAGCTTGCTGCAAGTATAGCAAATATTATTAGCAAGTAACGAGTAACAATGTAAATTTATGCCCTATAATGAAAATACATGCTAGACTGCCAAAACTATTTTCTAGTACTAAAAGTCCAATATTACCAACCAAGACACATACAAAGAATCTAAGTTTAGCAGCCAGAGCAGATTGATCAAAAACAACACAAAATTTATTAGACAACTAACAAAGCAGTATGAGATGACAAATAAAACATCCATGACATTAATGCTTAGTTGAACCAGCAATTGGTAGCAAAAACCTAAGTCACACACCAAGTAGTCTCAGCTCAGTCCAAGCAACTTCTGGTTACATTGTGTTGGTCCCTACACCCTTAGTTCAACACAGAGGAACTCCAGTTAAAGCCCACAGACATAATTGGCACCAATAAAAAGCTATAATGCATATTCAACTTATATATTTTCACACACCAAGTTTCCAGCACAATGATGTAAGGATAGCATTTTACATTTTCTTAGCTCTACAGGATAATAAAACTTAATACATCTAGCCTAAACTCTAAACTGTTACATGTTCACATCAGGCCATTCAACTAACGGACAGGTCACCACTCAAAACCTCAATTGTGATTTATTAACTCAAGAATTCAAAATAGAAATGAATTTATACGTTGATCAAAGGATCTGTATTTATTTCCATCACTGAAGCTGGATAGAACAAAAAAGCATTCAATTAATTATTTGACCTGTCTTAAGGATGTTTCACACCCAAACTAAAAGTTCACTAACAATCCACTTGTCTCACTAAAAGTCACTAATTTACTCCCCATTAACATATCTCACAACTTCAAACTACAGCATTACCCTAGCAAATATCTCTGTCCACTCTTTGCAACGAACATAAATTAAATAAATAGCAATTTCTACGTCGTAACCCCAAAAAGTAACAAGTGAAAGTTTCCCAGAGCAGCAAACCCTAGATGGAAAACAAACCCTATACGAAAAACAAACCCTAGTTCAACCTGATTTTCAAGATAAAATGCTCAACAAACACCGAAGTTCACCAAAAACTAAATCTCTACTTGAAAGCAAGCAAATAAATAATCTCTGACCAAATAAATTCTCAATCTTTAAGCTCGTGTCTACACCTTCCGCAAAGAAGAACCGGAACAAAGTACTTCTCATCTCCAACTCGAAACTAACTCAATTTGGGCGTCAACTAACCAAACCAAACACCACAAGAAATCCCCAAATACCAAATTCACTACGTTCCATTTTTCCACACTATTTTTTTCCCCAGCAAGCAAACAACCACATACAGAATAACAGAATTAACTAACCAAACCTAAAAAGAGGGGGAAAAAAAGAACTTGGTAAAGAAAACCACACCTTAAGGAGCTTAACGAGGGCGTCTTTAGAAGGGGGAAGACTCTGTTGAAGCTTGGATCCCACATCCTTAAGCTGTTGTTGAAGCTTGTCTTCCATTTTTCTCTCTACCTCTCTCTGTTTCCGAACGTCGTGTTTTGCTTAGAAGCTTCGAAGCTGAAGCAAAACTAGTTCGGTCATGGAAGATTATAGGGTTGAAAAAGCTCAAGCTTCTCTGTTTCTTCTTTTGGGGGGGTTGAAACAGCACAGAACAGAAACAGAAGAAAACAGGGTCGCGAAATGAACTGGAGCTGTAAGTAAGTGAGGTGTAATATATATCTATGTCCTATATTCTCTCCTCGTCCCTGTCCTCGTCCTCCCTCGCACATGAATCATCATGATGCAAGCCGACATTACTTATTTTACTTAAGAAAATTTAATAAATTCAAATTAAATTCGATTTTTAATAATTACATTTGTTTATTAACAATTCTATCTAATTGAAAATACATTTGTTTCCTTAAAATAAATTATAATCATTTTCTTGGTTTTATACTAAATATATTTTAATTTTATATTACATCAACAAGTTTTATGCAATGAAGTAATGGAAACTAACTATGACTTTTTGAATATAAAATAATTTATTTCTACTTAATTTTTTTAGTTTTTTAATTTATTAAAAAAATATTTGATTGAATTTTTTATTTATATTTTTTACTATAGATTCTTCCACTTTTAATGCTTATAAAAATTACAAAAATGAATTTTTAGTGTTCCGTTTCTTATTTTATGCTATAATTAGATTTACTGTCAACTAAATATATATTATTTAATTAATACGATATAATTATTTTAAAATTTTAAGAATATTTAAATTTATTCAATAAATATATTTATTTTACTTTTTATTTTATATAAAATACTAATTTTTACTAACATTTATTAATAAACATAAAAATTAAAATAAAATTATTTACTTAATTGATTTACAAATTTTAAATTTTATCTATTATGTAGTTATTATCAATAATAAAATTATAATTATATAAACATGTATTTATATAATTATAAATTGTATGGCTTTTTTAAGACTAAGCTTTATTACGCAAGAATATACCAATGAATCGCGACTTCGAGCCTCATTACGGAGTTCAAATTCTTTGTTTAATATTATAGTATCTTATTGTATCCAATAAATTTTAGCTATTTATTTATGTGGGTCTTACGTAGGATCACTCACAAATTAAATGACTGAAATTCTATGAAATAGAATAAAACAGAATAAAACTGGACAGAAGATCTGGACTTCCGGTCACGAGGCTTCACCGACCGACCTACTCCCTTGTTGCAAGCCTACTTAACTTCATGACTTTCATTGATCTTATTTAAGTATGGTGGATTATTCATACACTTGCAGGTATTTAACAGCAGCTTCGACCTTATATTCCTCGGACTCGTTCATACCAATCTTGTCTATTCATATGGCAAAAACATCGCCTGCTAAAGCAAGTCTGGAACTGAGATACTTGCATGTTATGATACAATAGTACTCGAACTCTCACTTTCAGGATCCTTGTTTAAGTGCAAGATATCGGGATATTTTCTTTGCCTCCCATAGATCTGAAAAGGGTTTATGGTGGGGGAAACGTAGAGAGAAAGAAGCAAAGAAACAAGTAAACGAGAGTTATAAAGAGCACATCATGACAAAGCATAAAGCTAAGCTCTCGAAAATTAAAATCCATCATTGATCTGGTGTTTTTAGCACAAAGAACTAGCTAAGTCCTGCAAACAATCACCAAAGTTTTCCAATCACTAACTCATTCATCACTTAATAAGTTAGATTTTATGATCGGTTAGTGTTGGAAGTTTCTGCAATCTCGTGATCATTTGTTTGGGGCAAAAGTTCCTCCATTGGCAACTGCAGCCTGAGAAGAACTTCCATTGGATGCATCTCTGACGTATGTTCCTACTGCAGCTGTGGTGAAAAGTCCAGGGTGACCCATACGAAATGCTGGTGCAAAAGGAGCCATTCCCACCGCACCATACTCCACATTTCTCTTCACTAATGGCTCGCTTCTTATGGAGCCACGTTCGCCCTCCAGTTCACGATATCGGTGAAGATACACGGTCAGGGGTTCGATGTAGTCATCAAAACCAAGCTTGCTCATTGCATAAAGCACATCCTCAGCTGTAATCGTCTTTCTCTGCTCGCGTTGGCACCTTTCGTTGGCTTCACTGGTGATGAAGCTAATGTACTCTGAAACACACTCCTGGATTGTCTCCTTGGCATCATCTGAGATTTTTGCATGCGAGGGGAGGATCTTGCGCATTATCCTGATCACATTGGCAATTGGCATGAACCGATCTTGCTCCCTTACGGTGCACTCATTGTCATCTGTGACACAGTGTTTGTTGTTGTGGTTGATCTCAGCTAGACTCATGTCGATACCAGAAAGTTTCAGCCCTGTCACAAATTTGGCAACAGCTTAAAGGAAACAGAATCTATTCATGTCAGTTCCTGTTTATGACATCCATGAAGATGTCTCCAAGAACTGGTATCGATAGCTACCAGCTAAAGAAGATTGATTTAACCAATCTCTCCAAACATGAAGACACTCACTACCGAAGAATTGAAACGATTATTCGCTTCTTGTGATAACTTTATCTTGGCACCAAATGCGAAGCAAGAAGTTCAATGATAAAATAGCTTGGAAGAAACTTTATTAAGAGAAGTCATCTCTTCTTCCTTCTATCAATTTGATCCAAAGCACATATTAACTCGAAAACTTAGACCAAATCCTAGGGACTAAAGACCATATTAATGAGCTCATAAAACCGAATCATTTTGACTATTGTGCTGACTATAAATTCTATAAACAGGAAGGTGGATCTAACTGGTGGGTTGCATTATATCAGATAATGCATGGCTGCCACTTGTTACTGTGGGGTCAGATGATGCATGCCACTTGTACAACGTTAGTGCAAGCTGCTTCCATCATCCATTCCCCTTTCCTCTCTACACCACTGTCTTGACCACCACCCACAGAAGACTATCTCAATAACGCTTAATCTACTCACAAGGAAGCAATCTACCATATGCAGAAGAGATTAGATACTCTCTGTGGGGTTGGTCCGGATTGAGGGAAGAACAAATTTGTTTAAAATGTTGTGTTCGATCGAGTTTCAACTAATAAAATGGAAACTGCATGCCAAGATAGAGAGCTGGGGATCTCGTTTATGTGTGAAACTTGCATGCAAAAGAAAGAAGATGATAAACGTGACAGACATAGACTAGTGTCACACTGGAAAAAAAAAACAGAGAGAGTGATTTCATTATTAGCATTTTGCATGTGTTGCAGGAACTTTACCAGAGCTAGAGCTGGGAAGCTTGGTATAGCAATGGAAGCCTCCATGTTCCATGTCTCTTCGAAATGAAAGAACAGAGGTCTTTGCCTTTTTGTGGTCTAGGTGTTGGAAGTGCAATAGGTGTTGAGAAGAGGGTGGTATTTCAATGGTCACATTATCAAGTAGATGTAAAAGCACGTGGCGAGAGGGCGATGTGAACGAGGTAGGGAGTGTTTTTTAGTGCCATAGATTACAGAAGAAAAAAGCATGTTGAGTTGATTCATTCGTTGGAAAAGCAATCACCAAGAGCATGCATTGTCGTCGTGTCAGGTTGGCTATTGGATTATACATTCTTAACGATAGCAGTTACATTCGACCAGTGGGCTATTCTTCAAAGCCGAAAGTAACGATGGTAACCCGTCTGATTGATTCAAATTTTATTAAATAATTTCAAGATTTTTGATTAAATTCTAATTATTGGGATTATGTTTAAATCCAATTAGGTTATGAATCAAACTAAAAAACGGGTTTAAGATTTTTACCGAAAGTTAAACCGTGAAATAAAAGGTTTAAATTTTGCTAAAGGTTAAATAATATTAAAAAATTTAATATAATTAAAAAAGATTATCTTTAATTTAAAATTTAATTGAAAAAATAGATAGTTAAATAAAAATTAAAAAATTATCCGATTAATTAATAAAATAATCAATTTTTAACAATAAGAGTTATTAAAATAAATCAAACTGAAAAGTTAGTTGATTCAAAATTTTTACGATAAAATCGGCTGAATCAGATAAGGGTATATTTATCTATAGTAATATTTTTATTATTATAGATTACTTAAAAATATTTCATGATATTACAAAAACTAAAAAATAACGTTTTTATTTTAAAAAAATATAATATAAATTTATTAAAAGAATATTTTTAATATTTTAAAATCACTAAGCACTTTTACATAATTTTAGACAATATGATTACTTTTTAAATTAAAATTACTTTAATAAAACTTTAGTCTGCATGTTATTAATATAATATTTCATATAAGAGAATTAGAAGAAAGAAAAAAAGAGTAATTTTAATTAAAAATTGGACCGGAATTTGAACCGATAAGAAAAAATTAATTTTTAAAATGTTTAATCATTATTAAATTCTCATAAAATCGATTAAAACTTAAATAAAATTAAAGACTTTGAAAAATGATCAAAGAAGTTCATTGAAAAATTTAAGTTTAATTAAAAAATGAAACTATTAAATAAAATTTATTAATTAAGTTGATTTTTATTTATAAAAATAGATTAATTTACATAAATTAATTAATTGATTGATTGATTGATTTTTAACTATAAAAATTATTAAATTAAATCGATAAAATAAAACTAAACTAATTAAAATTTTAATTATTAAACTAATTAAATCGTTGGATTTTTAGAAGATTCTAAAAGAAATTTGATCAAGGATAAACAAATAAGTAACAAAAAGAGAGCGAACAGCCATGTCTCCTACCCCATTCACACCCTCTCAAGTCAACCGTTGCATCCTTTTAAGTTTAAACCAAAACCAACCGTAACCCATCACCTCTCTTTCTGTGTTTGTGTGTATATATATACATAATATAAGTTTCATGCACTTCACTAAACTTACGCAGTTCTGTGTCATAAGTAAACAATCTCGTCCGTATCTCCATAATCGGCAACAAGCAAGTACTGCTCATAAAACTCTCTCTGAGAATGGAGGGAGATCAGTACGGCTGGGGCAGCGGCTCGACGGTGGCTTTTCTGGTTGTGGTGGCCATCATCTTCTTGGTGCCACTAGGAATGGGGCCTTTGCACCCACCTTCTGCTCTTCTTTTGCTTCTCTTTCCAGTCATCTTGGTCGCTGTTCTCTACATTCTCCACAGTTCCTCTAAGTAAAAAAGTTAATATTTACATGTATGTTGTGGTGTGATTTATGAGTTTTAATATGAAAAATAAATTGCATTTGTTTGATAATCTTAATTGTTTTCTTCTAATCCTTTTAATTAGTAGGAATTGGATACAATCACTATTTATTTAATACAAATTATTTTTTAGTGTTTTAATAATTTGTTAATATTATTATTTAATAAATTTAATTATGAATTATTCCGCATTCTCAGTAACAAAAATTAAGAATCTTATCCATAAAATGAATACTAAAATGATACATTCATATCTCTACCGATAAAAAAAAGCTTGTATATTAAAGTAACTAATTTTGATTAAAAAATTTTTGAATTTTTTATGATATAATCACTATTTTTAAATATAAAATGAGTACATTTTTTTAGAGTATCTAATTTTTATTTTTATTAAAGGAATAATAAGAATGAAAGGTGTTAAAATTTATATTATTTTCGTATAAATTAATTAATATTATGTTTTAATTTATAAATTAATTAATTAAAAATTTAATAATTTAGAATTAATATTAGTGGTGAAAAATTCAAACGTATCAATGGAAGCATTGGTGAAAATGATAATTATCGCGTATTTGATCAAACGGCCAAAGTGATTGGAACGTGTAAGAATCTTATCGACAAAATGAACGGTCTAAAACGACTCCACGCGTATAGTAAAACAAACAAATAAACAAACAATGCAAGGTCTTTCTAGATTTGCATTTACTGGTCGCCAAGAAGCTAAGTCCATTTCTATTATTAGCCTGTTATGGTGCTTAATCTTCACTCTCGTCTGGTCCGATTCAACAACTGAATCTCTTAACTAAAAGTTACCCAAGTTTCAACGATCTTATCTTGTTCATGAAAGCCCAGACTTTATGTTCTTTCTCAATCCAGGAATCTGTTCTTAGTTTTGCTTCACATAAAGCTTCAATCTTGGTTGTTTTCCGTTCTTGTTGATAAGAAACCAGAGGTTTCTGATAAAGATTCAATCTTGGTGTTGTTTGCGGTTGAAAATGGCGGACTCAGATAACGAGTCAGGAGGGCCTAACGCTAGTGAGTCGTCAAAAGAGCTAGACAGATTCTTGCCAATAGCAAACGTGAGCAGAATTATGAAGAAAGCTTTGCCTGCAAACGCAAAGATCTCAAAGGACGCGAAGGAGACAGTGCAAGAGTGTGTGTCGGAATTCATAAGCTTCATAACAGGAGAGGCTTCAGATAAGTGTCAGAGGGAGAAGAGGAAGACTGTTAATGGAGATGATCTGTTGTGGGCTATGACCACTCTGGGTTTTGAGGACTACATTGAGCCCTTGAAGATTTACTTGCAGAAGTACAGAGAGATGGAGGGTGAGAAGACGGCTGCCACTGGTGGTGGTGGTCGCCAAGGGGATCATAGAGATGGATCCGCCGTGAGTGGCGGTGGTGATCATCTGAGTGAGTTTGTTGGTGGTGGGGTTTATGGAGGTATCCAAACTAGCATGATGATGGGTCATCACCAACGTCACCTCCACAACCACAACCACCACCAATAACAAGGTGATATCTACGGATCTGGAGGTGGTGGTGGAGCATCCGTTGGTAGGAACCAGAGGTGAAGTAATTGTGATTCCTCACATGTTAATTTATAGAATTTGTTTCCTCTTCGTTTTCTTTAATCTATATTGTTCTGAAATGGAGTTAGCTAGTGACAGTTGTGGTTGATGATACATAAGCAATTGCAAGTTGAAACACTTATTGCCTGCTCTAAAATGGAATAGGTATATGTCAGAACTTGGATTCCTTTATGCCGATATAAGTCTATTAATAGATTTACTTAGTTTGTCCGGTCTTCAGAATTTTTGTACAAGCAACTCTCTTGTTCCGAGAAACCTGAACATTTAGATCTCGAATTCTGTTATGTTTATTTCTGCAACAATGACAATGCTCAGGCTTCTGCATACGAGCGTTGGAGAGCAAACCTTGTTAATGTATGGAGTTACCTGAATTCTTAAAAATCTTGTACATGAAACACCTACCCATTCATGGTATATCGTTAAAGAAACTAGTTCTTGAATCTGAATTTCCAACACAAGTAGCTTCTTATTAGAGAGATGGATTACTTGTTATGTTCTACAAGTTCTGATGAAAATTCTGCAGAGAGTGCAACGCCAGGCTGAGAGAATTATGGTAACAAAGTCCTCAACTCCAGTGGGGAACTTCCTATAGATCTTCTCCCTCGTACTAAAACCAGACTCGTAATTTGATTTGTACGTCCACGAAAAGCAGCCGTAAATGCAACGTTTAAAGGTATAGTGGACGATGGTCATATCTTAAACAGGCATTATTTTGGACTTGTAAAAGCTTTAAAATATCCTAGTTACTCACTCATCTAGTCATGACTAGCAGGAGATTAACAATAACTATTGAGCTCATATACACCAAGTATCTTATGTCTTTTTACCCTAATGACTAAGTTCAACCGGTAGAGTTTGTCCCGGGTGCTTGTTAACTTCAAAAGGTATCAAGTTCGATTAACACTGACTCTCTTTTATTTTGGTGGTAATAATGGAAACCCTGTGATTCCATTTCAGGTACATTTGATCCTAACTATGTTATTAACTACAAAAGACTTGAATACCAGGTTATGTATGAAAACCTTTTCAAGGGTTAATTGGCATTAAAGAGGAGATGCAACTACTCTTGTAACTCTTGAAGTAAGGTGAAGTTTGTAATCTACAGACATGACAAACTCATTATACATTAAATTTGCAGCGAAGTATCAACTCTCAACAAACGACAAGCAACTAGAATATAAAGATTTGCAGTAACTCCAAACACAATGGAAGAACTGGATAATGCACCTTTCACCAGTTTTTATTTGATGATAACAGCAATCAGGTAGCTTTGTAAGTTAGAAAATACTGGAGAAATAGATTAAAAAAGGCTGAGTTTTGTTCAGAGGATAGACACGTCCAGATGAAATTGTAAATCTAATTCCAGCCCTGTCAGGATTTCATTCAAACAGGTTTGTGAACAGGAGATAAAACGTATCCTAAATTAACCAACCTCTAATGTCTAGCACTATTGACCTCGGTTTCATTACTAACATGGTCAGAGGTAACATGATTCATAACCGCTTCGTTGTATAACAGGGTGAGCTCATTAAAATAAGGGCATGTCTTACCATTTCCATGCCGCTTCTTCCCACCTCTTCCCATGGACTTCCTGAAGTACTTGTTCATGTTTTCCCATTTCTCTTTACACTTCTTAGCAGACCGGTCATAGCCCATATTATGCATTTTAGCAGATACCTCATCCCAGATGTTAAGGCATTTGGAGCCAATTGGTTGAAAAAAAATTTCCACAGTGGATCTCAGCATTATGAGGGCTTTAACTTCAGCTTCCGGCCATCTTCTGTCGCTTGAGTTGCACTTGAAGTCTATCTGGGTTGGCAGATTGCTTCCATCTTTGTCTCCACTAGTCTCAGGAGGAGAGATGGGTGTCGATGGCTGAGGGACTTCGATTTCATGGCCCATGACATTCTGTATAAAGGAAATGAGGGACAGGTTTCGAGCTCTCTCTTGGGCTCTAGCCTCCTCGTCTCTCCTGAGCCTTTCTATCTCCTGCTTTTTCCAAGCTTCTTCTCTAATAATTCTCTCCCTTTCTCTCTTCTCAATCATCTCTATCAACTGCTGATGCATTCGCTCTTGCTTTTCCATCATTTTCATCAGCAAATTTTCCAAGAAATCTTCCAGCTTTTTCTTTCTTTTCCTTTTCCTTTTCCTTTTACGACTAGCCGATTCCTTCACCGCCTTAAAGGAATCACCACAATCATCCCCATCTGATGATGAACTGGAAAAGAACATAACCAAAGAGTAAAAACAAACACAAAGACCCCTACAGCTCCAGTTACAGCAGACTAAACATAAAGTTAGGAGTCGCATTCTCAAAAAGCCTATACATTTCAACCATAATCCATGAAACTAATTCCCTGAAACAAAATCCACGATCACTCTCCTCTCGTTCACGCCTTGCAGAAACTAAGTTATAGAATGTGGGTAAAATTCCACACAAATCAAGCTAAAATGTAAAATAAGTCGAGAGTTTCATCAAGTTTTAGAAAACTTTATAAGCAGCTAATCCTCATATATAGCGATTATAGCATCACTTCAGTCTCACATACATTTAAATCACATTAATCATTACTTCGAGTCTCTAAAACCGCGATGTCAATTTATACATATTGTCAAGAAACAGTGGTTAATCAAACCACAAAGATTTTAACTTTTCCAAGAATATAAGTATCCAACCATCGCAATCACTAAAACACGGACAATACCATAAAGAGTACAATCAGACAAAAAGACCTCACCTTGACCCAGCATCCAACGAAACACCTCCCTCACAATTCGGGTCGACCCAATTCGACCAGAATTTCACCGAATCATTTACCGCCACTCTCTCACCACAACCACCACCACCACCACCGTTAACCGCCATATCTCCCGCCACCATATTGCTCAAAAGCCCCACGTTTCCCAGCGCGCCGTCGTCCAGAACCCCTCCCACCTCCGTCCTCTGCTGAAAAAGAAGTGGCGGATCATCCCGAAGAGAGATCAACGGCGACCTTCCGCCGTTTCCCCTGATCGGACGGAGCTTCTGAGGCGGATGGCTGACATCGGGGGAGAGAAACGCCGACGCAGGGTTAGAGAGAAGAAGTGTTCCGGCGGTTGGAAATGGGGTTATGTATTGAGGAAACTCGTCGGCGTTTGTTAACCGCCGGTCGCAGTTTACTAGTTCCATAGTGGTAAAAAAAATTAAAAGTAAAACATAAAAGAGTTTAAATTAGGGTTTACGAAGGGAGACAGGTGAAATGTGGACTAGTAACTGATGCGAGTAAAAGAGGGTAAAACGTTGGTAGTTTTCGTTGGATGTTCTTTCTAGTTACCATTATGCCCCTTTCTCTGTTCATAAGTTCCAGGGCACTCTAGGGCTGTGTTTGGTTAGCATCTTTAATAGACAGGGACGGGACGAGACATAATAGGATAGGACAGAATATTATTAATATTATTAATTAATAGTAATATTAATTAATAATATTATTAATATTATTATTAGTGTTAGGTTTGGAAAGATGAGACTATTTTTGATATTTCCAATTCTTGTCCATAGGGTAAGAATTTTCGTATCTCAGTTTTGAAAGGAACAAAAATTTATGTCCTTGTCCTATAAAAACGAAACAAAAATTTTTATCTTCGGTAAGTAAACAGGACGAAGGACAGAACTTTTGTGTCCTCGTCATTCGTCCTCAACAGTAACCAAACACAACATTACTTCTTTTTGGTTCGTTTGAATTGAATTATTGGGTTGGCAATTAAGCCCGGTTTGGCTCGGCTCAGATTTTAATTTTTGAACCGGGTTAAAAATATTTCGTTTAGCCCAGAAAGATAAAAAGTGACGGTTCAGATAGGACGGCCCATCAAGATATGGGGTTTCAAGTAACACCGGCCTGTTATCCATCCACTGTAAGGACCGGTTGGTATCCGCTGCTCTGTGAAGCCAGCCTGACGCTTTACCCAACTCTCTAGGAACCATTTTAGCTATGCTTTCGCATAACCACCACAGCTCAACTCCATACTTGGATCGGGCAAGTCGGTATTTGTTAACATCGAAACCAGCCTTCTAAACCGACCCTACGTTCCATCACCTCAATGCCCCCGCTTGGGTTACAAGCCCGTGCAACCAGGCTCGGCGATGGGAAACGCGCCTCAGTCTTGCATATAAAGTTGTTACTGTATATGTAAACTTTCAGTATGGGACAGCTTTTTAAGTTCATATTCTTTCATATTAGTTATCAACAACTCTTGGAGACAAAACAATTTCAGTTTCATGCTTCAATCCATTACGATTCAGAATATCATGAATTTATCTGATTTTGATGTGCTATGCAAGTAATTGAATGCACTCCATAGAATAATTTTAACAGGTGTGTACACGGTGACCATCATACTTCAACCAAGTTCTACACCCATGTCCATTTCTAGGTTTCAACTTTTCAACGTCGCATTCATGGTTTGATTTTTCGAATCCATGGTCTCAAGAAATTGTCAAATTAGGGTTAAGATTTGCGAGAAGTTTTCGTGATAGCACGAAAGGAGACATAAAACGACAGCGGTCAAAGGGTAAAAGTGTCTTCTTCTTTTTTTTCTTTTCACGATTTTAACCTAAGTTTAAAATAAAATTAATTTTTAATAAAAAGACGTTATTTTTTCCGTTCAATTTAAATAAAATCAATTGAAACTCGAAATGCTTGGTTAGTTGATAAGGAAAGAAAGTAACTTATAAAAACTAAAAAATTAGTTAATTAAAAGTTATATTCATTTTCATTATTTACCATATTTATTATAATTTCTATTATTATTAGGATGAGATCTTTGTCTAATATTATGGTGTTTTATTTTGTCTCATAAATTTTAACAATTTATTTATACAAATTTTACATTTTTTAATATAAAATTCAGTCAAAACCTACATAAATAAATAATTAAAATTTATACACATAATAAGATAATAAAATATTAAAAAGAGGATCCAGAGTCATTATCATTCATCTAAGTAACCCAGTTTTGAAGTCAAGTCCTGAGTCAGAATAAAATATGATGTTTAAGTAACATCGCAATACTAGTCATGACTGGCATGACGCGGATAGCACAGAGCCGAGGACTCTCCGTAGCCGTAAAACACGTAAAGGGTTGATCAGTTCAAAGTAGCGTAATTAACAGTTCATTACCAGTTTACTCATTCATTGATTAATTAAACGGAATGAACTTAACAGAACATGTATATATAATATGCATTTTATTTGGCAGATTCAGCGTTGTAGCGATGGAAGAAGACTCTCAGTCTCAAGTCCCATTGCCCTTAATACACGAACATGCATTGGACTGTCTTGAACGATTCAATGCCCCAGTTCAAAATTTCCTTTCTTCCTTCTCCTTTGGTTTCAATTCTCTGTTCCTATATATAATGATCAAGCCATTTCCTTCTCTGCGCTGGACCACCACCATTGCTCTTCTGTTCTCACATTTGTCATTTTCTCGTTCTCGCAAGTCTGCTTTTCCCGGTTTGAGGTAATGGTGTTCAGTTACAAAGTTATTTTGTTTGTCTCTAATGGCTGCCTCTTTGTTGTAGACTAGTCCCTAACATGCCAACTGAAAAAATGTCAGCTTTTGCAAATTCATTGGCTGTGATGGAGCAAGTGGTAGTTAAGAATGGAGAAGCACTCACAGCTGTTGATGATGATCATGAAGGTGTTATTGTTGAGATAAGTGAGCCTATGGATTCAGAGGCTTTTGCTTCGATTCTCAAAGCGTCACTTGCTCTATGGAGGAAGCAGGTAATACTTGTTAAGCAAAGACTTTGATTATGCACATCTGCAAGTGTTTGAGATGTGTCTCACTCATTTCACTTCCTGAATATATGTGCTTTCTTTGGTAACGATGAGCTTTTGAACATTCTTTGTAGGGTAAGAAGGGCATTTGGATTAAAGTGCCCATTGAACTAGTCAATCTAGTTGAAGCTGTAGTTAAGGTTATGACTCAAAAAGATGCATATATTTGACAAATTCCTGAGTTTGATGTTTCTCCTCATTGTGTTCTATCTTTTGACCTTGGAAACCATTGTACCTGCGCAGGAAGGTTTCTGGTATCACCATGCAGAGCCAAAATACCTGATGCTTGTAAAGTGGATATCTGAAGATGCTCATACACTTCCAGCAAATGCCTCTCACAGAGTATCTATTGGGGCGTTTGTTATGAATGAGAAGAGAGAGGTACACTTGGATAATGTTGTTTCCTGAATTTGTTAAAAACTTTTTACTTCCTACAGTGCTCGATCACATGCAAATTCAAAACTAACTTGTCAGGTTCTAGTGGTCCAAGAGAAGAAAGGAATATTACGAGGGAAAGGTATATGGAAGTTCCCCACTGGAGTGGTTGACGAGGTATCAGTCTTGCCATAATTTGTCTCCTCAGGATTGTATTCTGCAGAATTTGCATCAGAACTTGAACAACCTTCTTCTTCTTGTCTCAGGGAGAAGACATATGTGATGCCGCAGTGAGAGAAGTCAAAGAAGAAACAGCAGTAAGAACATAAGTTTATATCTTTAATTTCTCTATTGACATTAGACACCACATAGGATTTCGTAATTTTGATTGTGAGGTTCTCCAACCTGATGAATGTTGTTGTTCCTTCTTGGTTTTTGTCAGATAGACACGGAGTTCGTAGAACTGCTAGCTTTCAGGTTTTCACATCTTCAGAAACATCATTCACCAGCTGCCAGCTGGGAACTAATCTCTTTGTGGAACTAACGAACTTTTTACTTTTTGGTCCATGAACATAATATGCAGGCAAAGTCACAAGGCGTTCTTTGGGAAGTCTGACTTGTTCTTCCTCTGCATGTTGCAGCCCCTATCTTCTGAAATCCAGAAACAGGAATTGGAAATAGAGGCTGCTGAGGTAAGTCCTGATGGTAGTCCAGTTTAATCAGGATCAAAGTTTTAAATTACTGTACGGGATGCGCGTACAACGGTCAATGGCAATTTAAAACCTTGAATGGGACATTTGGTGGTGATTATACTGATAAGCCTAATTCAATTGCTTGCAGTGGATGCCATGGGAGGAATATATGGCACAACCTTTTGTTCAACAAAAGCCATATCTGAAGCATATGTCAGAAATATGTGTAGCAAAAAAAGATAAGAAATATTCAGGGTTTAAGCCGATGCCTATCAAATCATCTGCATCAGATCATAAGACCAGCTTGTACGTGAATGCTCAAGACCTGGCAAGAAGCTAACTTCCGGTTTATAAGACTGGTTGCTGGCGGAATTCTACCAGCTCGAGGGGGATTCAAGTTCTGTGGTTTCGCATGCATTTCCTTTTTAGAGCAAGCAAATAAGTGTTGCCTTCCTTTTCACTAGGATGGAATTATTTCTGCTTTTGGATTAACTTACCATTCATTAATTCTTCAATTGTTGGAATAAATGCTGCTCAATAATAATAATTATGATATACAGAAGCCTATTGATTGCAAATGAGTTATTCATATTTTGACTTTTATAAATTAACCTTTAATATTAATATTTATTAATGGGAACGGTTATATTGTAATCAAAATTTAATAACAATATTAAGGTAAAAGTATCATAAATTTTGTTTAGATATTATTGATAATTTAGGAAGATTTTTAAGAGAATTATCATATAAAATAGTTATTTAAATTTTCATTAAAAATTTGTAAGTATTAATTTTTATATTTTGATTAAAAAAAGCACAGTGCAATGTATCATCATCATTCATGAAGCCTAACCTTCCACTAATGAAGGCCAGAAATGTATAGCAAAAAGAGAACGACGAGGAAGCAAAAGATTAAATGATGTTATTAGCTTGACCTCTAGTTTCTACCAGAAGATGCTCCTCCACCATCACCACCATAACCACCACCAGATCCATACATGTGCCTGTATTGTTGATGGTGGTGATTGTGGAGGTGACGTTGACGATGATCCATCATCATTATCATGCTAGTTTGGATACCTCCATATATCCCACCTCCAGCAAACTCACCTCCACTACTCAGATGATCACGACCACCACCACCACCCACGGCGGATCCATCTCTATAATCCCCTTGGCGACAGCCACCAGTGGCGGCAATCTTCTCACCCTCCATCTCTCTGTACTTCTGCAAGTAAATCTTCAAGGGATCAATGTAGTCCTCAAAACCCAGAGTAGTCATAGCCCACAACAGATCATCTCCGTTAATAGTCTTCCTCTTCTCTCTCTGACACTTATCTGACGCCTCTCCTGTTATGAAGCTTATGAATTCCGACACACACTCTTGCACCGTCTCCTTC
This sequence comes from Erythroxylum incrassatum, assembly GCA_026546855.1. Lineage (NCBI taxonomy): Eukaryota > Viridiplantae > Streptophyta > Magnoliopsida > Malpighiales > Erythroxylaceae > Erythroxylum > Erythroxylum incrassatum. The sequence continues at coordinate 3,801,845 of JANVCL010000003.1, read as the reverse complement.
GCGTCCTTTGATATCTTTGCGTTTGCAGGCAAACCCTTCTTGATGATCCTGCTCACGTTTGCTATTGGCAAGAATCTGTCTTGCTCTCTCGTTGACGACTCACTAGCATTATTTTGCCCTCCTGACTCGTCATCTGAGTCCACCATGTTTAACCACAAGCACCACCAAGATTGAATCTTTATAAAGCTAACGCCAAGAATAGATTCTCGGTCAATACAAAAAACAGAAAATTTTCTATTTTTATCAACCAAGATTGAAACTTTTATACGATGAACACCAAGAACAGATTCTTTGGCTGACAAATTCTGGGTTTTTATGAACAAGCGAAGATCGTTTAAACTTGGGTTACTTTTAGTTCAGAGATTAAGCAGTTGAACTGGGACAAGACAAGAGTGGAGATTAAACACTAGAGTTGGCCGATAATAGCAGTGAACTTAGTGGACTCGCGGGGATTATAAGTTTTCGGTTGTTTTGAACCGTTCATTTTGTCGACAAGGTTTCTTACACGTGTGTTTCGAGGCCCCCGTTCGATACTGCGATTAAAGGCGTTTTCTGTTTTTTTCCTTTAAATTTTTTGAAGTGAAAAAAATTTAAAAGGAAAAAAAAAACGAAAACGGCTGGCTTAGCTAAATCAGTTCAACTCGAGCCAATTTTAAGCGTGTTAAGTGTTAAATGAGAACTGATCCTCTGTACTTGTCTTATTCTATCTCATAAAATTTCAGTCATTTATTTTGCAGGTCTTATGTGAATTTCATGCGGATCCCACGTAAATAAACGGCTGAGATTTATTGAACATAATAAGACACTATAATATTAGACAGGAGATTTAGTTTCGTGTTAAATAGCCTTTTACCTTGAATCTCACAAACAAGTGTTTTTACTATTACAATATAACTCAGAGTTACAGTGGCACCACCGGTCTATTAAAAATAATCTTTTTATTATATAACAATAAGATTACATATTATTAAATTTTTTTTAATTGCAAAACTTTAAATTGAATGAGACGAGGACGAATAAGTTATATTTACGGTTAATCTTAATTTAAATCTTATTATAAATTTAATTAATTTTAATTTAATGGTTAGCTAAAACTGCTAAGCTTAGAAGTTTTTGAAGCCGGAAAATTCAAAAACTCTATCTCGTAAGGCTTACGAATGTACATTACATATGGGCGTAGTAATGATAAAATGCAAGACTGTCAAATCATCGGGACAAAACGTGTACTCTGTGGAGTGTGGACTGGTGGGTTAACTATTCACTTTTTCTTTTCCCTTTTCAACGTTCTTGCGCAGGATTAACCTATCTTTCCTTTTCATTTACGTTATGCGTTTCATCATTGCTGTAATAAAGGCCGCCTTAGTGGTGGTGGCGGCGGCGGCGTGATGGTTTCCATTATCGGTACTTGGAAGATTACAAGAATTGCCATTACAAATTTGAAGGACTTCTCCTTTTTCTTAATTACATTTTTTCTTAATCAAATATTTGAAATATTGAATGTCACTAATTATTATTTGAGTAAATGCATTAAATTCTTGAATTGGAGTCCTCTTAATATTTACTTAGAGATGATAAATTGCCCTATACATCATTCAATTTGATCATATTTGTTTTAAAAATAATGGATTCAATTTCTATCTATTCAGGTTTATCTTAAAATTAACATATTTAATTTGAGTTAACTAAATTTTAGACCAAGTTTGAGATGTTTTTAAAAAAACAAACTTTGAATTAAAGAGGGTCTTTTTCAATTTTTATAGCAGTGTCAAGTTTAAGACCTTATGAAATCTAAACTCTAAACTCAACTTAAAATTTAAATTTTTTTCTTGAACATGTAATTAAATGATATTATTTTGAATATTAATTAATAGTTATTTTAGAGCTTGTCAAAATTAGATCAAAATCGAGTTTAAATTGAATGTTTTGAACTCAATCAAACCTTACATTAAGTAAATAAATTTGTATAAACTAAGTTTACTCAATTTGGTGCTGTCTCTAAATTAATTTGATTGAATTATCTATCTTGATTTATCAAATAATTTAGATAAAATACATGAATTGCAAATTATAACGTTTATCTAGGAGTTTATTTAATGTATAATTAAAAAGTAGCATGTCTTTGGTAAGCATATCTTTATATGTAAATTAATATGACTTCTTGTATGGTTTTTCTGATAGCATTGCCACTTATTTCAACTAAAATTTTGTTGAAGCAAACCTTCTTTTCTCTCATGACAATGGAGATATGGAGCTTGTGAGGGTGATCTTTTTTCAATCTCTTTTGCTGTCCTCTTCACATTAATGCCATACTTATTCATGCATTTCTATCTTAAAAGGCTACATACAACTGGTTTCTTTTATCTTAGGGTTGGAAAAAGATTTTCAAATTCAAACTTAAACTTAATTAGGTTCAAATATTCGAACCTAACTGAGTTGAATTTGACTTTACTAATTAATTTTGAATTAGATTAATGTCAATTTTTGAATTCTTCTAAAAATATAATTCAACTTAAGGTTAGCAATAGACAATCTCAAAATAATTAAACCTAGATTTGAATTTAATTAGAATTAAATATTTGAATGTGAATTTGATTAAACTTAATTTAATCTATTAATTTTTAAATTAAAATGAGTTCAGAATAATTTTTCATTTCTAATAAAATATTTTTCATTAAATGAAGGTAGAGATTATGAATAGCTATTATGTTATAATCGTTGGTTAACATCTACAAATTTTCAAAAAAAACTTAATAACAATAATTACCAAATATAAATATAATGTAAAAATTGTAAAAAAATCAAACTTGTGATTTTATCTAAAGACAAAATTAATAACCTTGGGTAATCAAAGACTAAACAACCATTTCATACTTTATGTTGGCATAGGTATCCTAATTGTAAACTTTGGCATATGTTATCATTATAAATTAGCATTCAATCTTAATTGTGATTCAAAGAAGATTGATCAACCTACAAAAAATTTGTTCAAACTTGAAAAAAGATTTCACACTGTCTACTTCCTTTAAATTAAATATTTTATATTAAATTTAACACAAGTTTCCTTAAATTTTAATTTTAAATTTGAAAAATACATAAAATAAGAAAATATTTTACATGTATGTATTTTTTTATCTTACAAAATAATTAGTCATGCTGATCTTGATGCATCCGATCTACATAAAGTATTAATCATGTGTGTGTTAAAGGAAGATTATTACCTTCTTTATAATACAAAAAGCTGTTAATTAATTAATAGGCCATATTGTAGAGGCTAATATTTTTACTTTCCAAGTCAACCCTGGAGGGCATATTGGAAATAAGAAGACAAGAGAGGGGCAAAAGGCAAGCTCAAAGTGACATATAAAAGAGATTAAGGTCTTGGTTTATATAGTTCGTCTTTGGAACGCGAAGATGAGCTGCTCAAGCGGCTTTGCTAAGAACAAGAACATGAAGCTAACAGCTATGGCGCTCTTCGATGTCTTCTTCTTCTTCACCTCTATCATCTTCCTTCAAGCATCGTCAATGGCTGAAGAGGATGTCAAACCGTTATACAATTATTTAAGCAGAAATGAAATGGTGAAAGTTGCTGGTTATGGAGAGGAAAAGCTCTCAACTGTGATGATCACAGGCACCGCTCTTTGCGAGGCCTGTTTGCGTGGTGAACCTCAACTTCGTTCATGGCCAATACCAGGTTAGTGCTCAATGGTTGGTCGTTCATATTCGTTCTATAGTGCATACATGGTTTCCGCTTGGTGCACAACAGTACCATATAGTATAGAATCATCTCTATAATGAAGATGATCGGTTGTGTTTTTTTTTTCTCCTGAGAATTACCCAATTTCTTTCAATAAATGTCATGTTTCTGTAAGTTATCTAATCCGATCCTTTGCTTTTATGAGCTTGGTTCGGGCACAAAAACAAGGGATCCGATCAGCTAAGCATAAACACATAAACCCAGTCCAATTTATTATCATTCCTAGGTCTTCATAATTCATATGAAACATTAATATCATACCCTTAACATCAAGGAATTGGTTTGCATTAATCTTCATGTTTTTGCCAGTTTGCATAGTTATCACTCTTTGATCTGTGTTTGATTTTGATGATGCATGATTTTTAATAGCATATTAACTAGTTTTGATCCAAACCCTTTTGTTAGAAAGTATTAGAGTTAGATAGCATGTCATAGCAGAGATAGGTGAAGGGTCACAATGAGCAATCTTTCATTTCACACAAGCTGAAGATCAAGGCATGACTAACCCAAAAGCATATTAATCTTCCCCTTTAGCTCTCTTGCACCAATAAAACTGGAACTACTAAAGGGGAGAGTTGTGCCTAATTTCAATCTCTATATCAATGTCATGGAATAAGAAACTGTTTTCTCTTTGTCCCATTTGGAGATTTGCCATGAACCGAAGCTAAGATCTCAACAACCCTACCTTTGACGCCAAAACCACCTCCAGAGCTTAGAAAGAGACCAAGCGATGGTGATTTTTTTTCATCTTGTAAGAATAAGGAAGCCCAAATCAATATAGCAACGTTGGTTTAATAATGAAAAATTAGATAGAGTTTAACTTAAAATCCATTAGTAAAGTTTAATTATAATTGAATTCCAATTTAAACTCAAGTATTTAGGTTTAATTGAGTTTGAACTTAACAAAAATTTTCAATTTAAGCAATCATAATAATTTGGCCTAACATAACTTGAAATTAACAAATTATATTATATTTACTCACGTTTAGGTTTATGTTTGAGTTCAAATTTAAGTTTCAACTCAAACTTAGATATTTAAGTTCAATTGAATTTAAGTTTAGGATTTAAAATATGTTTATCCCAATCCTGAATTCGTTCACTATAAATCTCTAACATACGACACATTAATTCAGGAACATAGATCGAAAATGAATTATTTTTGTCTGATAATGTACACGGACATCACTTAATTGACTTTGAAAATTTATATTCTCTATACAATCATATGATTTGATGAAGGAATTGGAATATTCCGATTTTAATAATCGAATGCTTTATCTCATAGTAGATAATTTCGATTAGAGGTATTTTGTCTGAAATAACATAATAGACTATTATAATATTACGATCATAATTATAATATTATTTTGTAATTTTTATTTAAAAATGTTAACTCTTTTAATCAAGTTTTGGATATGTTTTTTAATTAAGAATTACAATGAATTAAGACCTTGTTTGGTAAATGACCATAGATATTTTTAAAGTCGTGCTCTTATAAGTTATTTTATACATAAATAGCTAATATTAAAGAGTTAATTTTACCAAATATTTTAAATAAACAGTTGATGTTATTTACTAGTCAAATTGGCTATATTAATTATCTGTCAGCTAACTGCTGAAAGAATTAACTAACATCTAATTCAATCCGCTGATTGCTAAACAGGTTATGGAGAAAAATAGAGATAGAGATAGATAAGCATAAAATGTGAATTTAATTTATTCGAAGTAAAAAAATATACTCTGGTTTATTTAAAAATTAAACCAAGTTGAAATATTTTGTAATAAAATTTTGTGCTTCATATCTTTTTTTAAATAGTCAATTTTTAATTAAATAAAATAAGTATCATTGTATTTTATATTGTACAATACAAAAACTACCACCAAATTATTTTATACTAACCAAACTTTTCTTTAATGTTAGATTCAAAAATTGTGTTGGGCAAGAAAGTTTTGAGTTGTATTCCTTGTAATTATTAATACTTGGATTAAATTTTGTAATTAAGAAGAATTAAATTATTAAATAAAAATATATTTTATATTTGAATATTTTTAAAAATAAAAATATTTATACAAATAGGTACTATGTCTAAAAATTATTTTAATGTTAATTTAATAGATTAAATTACTAAAAAACTTTTCTAGTTTTAATTATAAGGTAGGACTAATTTTATTAAGGGAGTAAATTTTCATAGAATTAAAAAGTAAGTTTTTATGCTCATTAACTACTACATTTTTTCAATTTAGTTTCTAACATAAATTTAAATAAATATTTTTTATTTTGAACATAGGCAAATAAGTTTTAATTTATTTAATTTTGACTAATTGATTAAAGCAAATTGAAACATAAATATATATTCTTATGAAAATATTATAAGAAATACTAAGATATACTACTCGTGCCTTTATAAATATTTCTTTTAAATCATGTCCTTATAAGTTATTTTACATATAAATAGTTAATATTAAATAGTTAATTTTACTAAACATCTTTAAATAAACAACTGATATTATTCGTTGGTCAAATCAGCGATATTAATTCACTGTTAGTTAATCGTTGTTAGTATCAGCTAACAATTAATGCAATAACCATAAAATAGGTCCTAATTATAAATTTGTACTTTTTTATTATTCAAAGTTAATTTAAATTTTAATCAAATTTGAGTTAAAATTAAAATAATATTATTTAAACTTGAGTCGGATTGATCTGACCTCCGAAATGAATTAAATTTTGGATTATGCCATTTTTGCCAACTCTAGTTCCTACTGTTTTGTCTCCTTTTGGTTTCGCTTTTGAAACGTACATATCCACTTCGCATAACCCTCTCTCCGGTGTCTGCCTCCTCCATTGTGCACCAAAGTTCGTTCACTACTATAATCTAATCTACACTACTTCGAAATTCTGACAGGTGCCTCGGTGACTGTCAACTGCCGAACACGAGGGAAGCTAGGCGGAAGAACAAGTTCAGCACAAGTTGTGACAGATGAATTTGGAGATTTCGTCATTGATCTTCCTTCACGCCTCCATTCTATACCCGACTTGGAAAGAACATGTTGCCTCGAGGTTCTGCGAATACCCAGGAACTCATCTTGCAGACCAGCTCATGTCAGGAAACACAAGACATTGACATTGCTCTCTGCCGACAGTGGCACTCGACACTATAGTACCGGGACAGTGAACTTTCTGCACATTTTATCTAGACCTTTGCAAGCTTGTAATAACAAATAATAACAGAGATGAACGGGTATGGGGAGATTGTGACATTGAACCATGGCTCACTCGGATGGCGCTTCAGTCACAAACATGAGTGAGCTAGCTACTTGGGTCAATTCTCATTATCTAAGTTGTTTAAATTTTGTGAAGAGAAAGTGAAGATTGTCTGTATCATGCAAGTAAATAACTTCATACTTATAGGAAAAGTCGGTCCATTGTAAGCATTTCACTGACTTGTAATCATATGGACTATGAAAGCCTGAGATTTTCATGTTGCTATGACATAAACTATAAAGGGTAAATTATATCTTAGAAAAAAGAATTAATTATTTTTTGACACTAATTAGATAATTTCAATTTTTTTATAAATATGACTTAACAGTTAATGGGGTTAACCATTGCCATTAGCTTTGCTGATATGGAAGGCCACTTAAATTGCATATTCATATCAGCCCACGTATAAATTTTTTAACAAATAAATCTTTACAATTTTAATAAAATATAAATATAAACAAGATAATCGTAAACTTCTAAAATTTTAGTTTATTAAATATTTTATATATTAAATTTCTACTAATTTTTTTAATAAAATAGACTCAATTCATATAAAAGTTAATTACCTATTCCTTACTTCATAAATGTGTTTGATCTTACTCAAGTATTACCACTTTATGAAGCTTTGAGAGATCATTTTTTTAGAATATTGTCCTGAAATTTATGCAGTTCTTTCATTTTAATTCTCTATGAAAGAATCATCATTTCTTTATCCATCTTTTTTTTAAGAAGAATGAAGATATCGATCCTACTAAATTTACTCATCCGAGTGTAATAGAAAATAGTTTACGACTAGAAAAATTGCATTCTAAATAGCATTTTATTAATTAAAAAGGAAAAAACATTTAATTGTTTTTTAATGAACTATTCTATTATATTTATTTTTAAAAATTTAGAAAAATTTAAGATTTATGATATCAAAACAAATTAAAGTTCCGAATTATTAAAGGCCTCGTTTGTTTCTATTTTTAAGTTTAGTTTTATATTTTTATTTTTTGTTTTTAAAGTCAGTAAAAAAAGTTTGTTTGTTTGAATTTTTTGTTTCTTTCAGTTTTAAAAATTATAAAAATTAAATTTTGTTTTATGTTTTTATAATATGATTTACTATTAACTAAATATATATTATTTAATTATTTAATGTATTAAATTTTAATAATTATTATGAAAAAATTTAATTTATTACTATATATTTAATAATTAAAATTAGTTATTATTAAGAAGTATAAATAATTGAATTTTAGTAAATAATTTTATCTAAATTTTGAATTAAATTAGATAAATTTAATTTAATAATTATCAATAAAAATATTCAATTTAAATTATCTTCAAAATATATAAATTTCAAATAAAATTTGATTTAATGATTATAATATATTTTAAATAAATTTTAAATTATTTATTTTAATAAAATTACTTAATTTTATTAATATTTTGTTTATAAATATTATATAAGAGATTAAAATAAATTTATTCAATTAAAATACTTTATTCTTAAATTTTATATAATATGTAATTAGTATAGTAATACCAAGCAAACAGATTTTTATTTGTAATTAAAACAAACAAACACTAAAACTGAAAGCAAACTAGAGTTGACCTAACACTTATCATGGAGTGAGATTAGGATAAAGCCATGACTAACTGCGCTCAAATTGAAATCGTACAGAAAAGGGAAACAAGCTTGTCATTTCCTGCTCTCTAATCTCCCCTCTAGTTTATATTCCAATTCGATGTGAACACCTAAATCAGATCAGCTCTACCTAGTCCAGTCCAGGTTCGTGGCTATGTAAAGACAGGACATCCATCAACCTTGATTCCTGGTGCAGTGGGACAAGTGGCAAGAGGACAGTGATCAAGCTTTGTTCCCCACCATTTCAAGGTTACATCGTTATTTTGGAGAGCAAAGAACAAGAGCACACCCATAAAAGCTGTCCCAGCATCCAATGCCGCAGAAAGAACGTAGTTGTATTTCTGCCACCAGCGTTTATGGAATTTGAAGACGAAGTAGTTGAAGATGAGACCTGTGATGAGCCAGCTCGCTATGTTGGTTGGAGTTGCAGGTGGCATCCCAGCAAATCCATAAGATATGACAGGAATGTTTATCAATGGAATCCATTTCTTTTCAGGGAAAATTTTGCTCAGCATCCAAACAGGCACTGGCAAGAAAGCTCCAATCAGGAATAGCCATACCAAATTCCTGTACAACCCTCCAGGTCCAAAGAGCCTCTTTGGTCCGATGAGTCCCCATATCACAGAAGCATCAAATGTCACTCGGTACTTGGGACAGGTCCAAGGACTATCAGGATGGAGACTGTCGACATCGCATATGTTATCAATGTTATCCAACATCCACCAGGCAACTGAAAGGTTGACTATCCCAGCAACTAGCGTTCCCACCAACTAAGGAAAACAAATAACCAGAAATCTTCATCGTATCAGTTATCACACTGTAATAACAAATCCAGGAATTACTAAAGCATATTTCAGTTCCTTAGTTGCAATACCTGAGCAACATACATGCATCTAGGTGGGATTTTCATGTAATGACCGAGTTTCAGGTCCGATAAGAAAGAAAGAGCGTGAATCGTGCTGATTCGCCCGTAAATCTTGAAAAGCAGGTTTGCAATTGGTTTTCCTGGCAGAACATACCCAATAATGAATTGTGCTATTATGTCATATCCAGGTTGCTGCAATACAGATAACAGGAATTCTTATTTCAGGGCTCTACATCAGTAGTTCTTGTGTAATAAAAAAACTGCTGGTAATGGTCTGGCGTAGGCTGCATTACCTGGTTTGTAGTTGCTTGAATGACTCCAATAGGAAGGGTAACAATCCAAGCCAACCCAAATGCAAAGAGCATGCCCCACCATGGAAGCTGCACATCTTTTTTCCAGACGAAAGACATTAATAAAGATAGAACAATACTCCCTGCTAATAGAATACTGAACCACCATTCAGGCACTTGCTTGTAATTTCTCATTAATTTTGCATGAACATCCAATTTCATGGTCTTCATTGCTGATCTGCTCTGCTTCCATATATCTCTAAATAACGTAAGAATTCATCAAACATGTTCTTTGTAAGGATTGCAATCAGATTAAGAAAATATGACAAGCACTTACAACAATCAGTATACCTTCCATGGAACAGGGCAACGTGAGTGAGTGTTGCAGTAAATCTTGCAAATCCAGATCCAATTGACAGGGCAAACAGAGGACTGAGGTATAGCTTGCTGTAACTATTGTAAGCCGGAATATTGAGCTCGTATTTCGGAGTTAAGATCTTGGTGGTATCGTACTTGTGGCCAGCAGAAGTGAATAGCTGATTGGAAAATATTGGGAACTTCCTAGCATCAAAAGTGTTGAACTTCCAGTAACAGATAGGGACTATTATGTAGATGAACATGATAAATCCAACCCCAACATTCAGAATGGAATGCCATGGAGTCACAAGGGGGCTACCATGATAAGCAGAAATTCCAGCCCAATCAAAGGTGAAGGCACCAATACCTAGTCCATGGTAACCTGAACCTACTTGTTGAGCTGTGATGTTATGAGGCCACACCCAGCATACCCATGAGAAAAACGTCAGGATTGGAAACAAGTAGCCTGGAAATGCATAGTAGATAAAGCTCGCCGTCATGGCAACTAGGAAAAATCGCATCCGAGTCATGCCTTTCTTGTTGGAATCCTTTTCATGAAGTGCTCTGCAGAAACAAAAATTTCCGGAATCAGTTTCACTAGTAAACACAAATTGCCTTCAGGAATGTAATCTTTAAATCATTTCACAGAAATCAGTATCATGTCAGGAGTTCGATCGACAGATTGGTGGCAAACTTTAGCTCAAAACAATGACTAATGAACATTTTGTTCTATGTCAACGAGTGAAATTGTATAAAAAAAATGAATGGAATTTTCCAAGAAATCTATAGGGCAGAAACAAAATGAAAATATAAGGTAAACCAGGAAAGAATTTAGACCTGAACAGAGAAACCTGAGCCAGGTTTGAAGGCCACCACATCTCAGCAGGATCAACCAAGTACCTCCTAAGCATACCAGCCCACCCATAGCCTAATATCTGCAATAACATACCCAAAAATTAGAAGGAAAAAAAATTGAAACGAGTTCTGCCATAAGTTCTTGCAGAAAACTCATTAGAGATAAACCATGAAGAAGAATTTGTTACCTGAGTAGTTAAGACTATGAAGATACCACATATGAAACTGAGGCTTTGCTTATAGTAAGCCTTCATAACAGTAATGGCACCAATAGAGTAGGCATCACCTCCACCATAAGACACACCACAGTTAGCGAAGATAGTAATGATCACATGCTCTTTAATGTTAAAAGCCCCAGGGTTCAGAGTAAACCCCCGGCCAAAAATGTTGTACTGAGTGGTGGGCAAAATCCTAGCCAAGAACTTGCCAATGGGCAACACAGCAATCTGCATGAGAATGGCTGAGATGATGAGAGGCTGTGTACGGTAAGTGAAGAAAGTGTTGAGAAAGATGAGGACAGTGCATGAGGTTAAACCCAGAAACCATGCACGAAATGTCAACACTGGAAGTGTTGGATCATCTGTTTCGGGCACAACAAGTGCCACTTCTTCTACAGGACACCTCTCATATTCTTCCGCGGACTCCTGCTTGGCCTTTTCTGTGTCTGTTCCTCCGTAGGTATGGTTCTTGGTCGCCATTGACACAAAAGAGAATTTTACTCCTACCTCTATCTCTCTCCCTCTCTGGTATCTGAGATTTGACAGAATAAGGACAAGAGAAAGAGAATAGTGCCTGTGAAGTACTGCTTTGTATATCTTTTAGAGTACATACATACAAAGGTCGCTGCTTTAGTTAGAAAAGTGTGAAATGAGAACAATATATAGGGGGGTTAAGCGGTCTTCAGGTCACTTCGACGAGAATATCACTTCAGCCTTCATTAAATGGCTACCCATTCCTATGTTACCAAAAAACATATAAATATTAAAAATATCATTTATTCTTATCTAATACACAAAATAATAATTATTTTGCTATTGAGTATGGCTGTCCATTATTTAATTTAGTTTATAACTGGTCTGTTGGACTTTCCATTATTTTTTCTCCCTCACATGTAAGTGTCAATTTAAGTGTTGTTAAAATCTTGTTGCTCAAACCCAAGGGGCGTGATTGAGTGGATATAGAACACTCTTAAATTCTTGAATTAACTGTCTCACCTTCTGAGATGTCTACAAATCAGCGAGGGAATTAGTCACTGAATCCGTCGATAGATACTTTAGTCTAAGACCAAAAAAAGATCTTGTTGCTCAGAATTTAAAACAGTTAAGTAGTACGTAGCCTTATTTTTAACTAGTAAAGAAATTATTTCTTAATGTATATATAATAACCAAATATTACTTGTTTGTTCTTTCAAGAATTGAAGACTCAAAACCATAACTATAATTGTATGCTTATGGGTTATTATAAAGGCAATAGTATTGATTTTTTAAGGTAATAAATGCAAACTCAATTTTGTTTATTATAAAAATATACTTTTATTAATTCTACCGTGTACTACTAAATCTCCTTAAACCTTGCATTTCAGCGGAATTCAACTGGATGGTGTTAGTTGTATAAAAATGTACTTTTATTATTTGAAAATGACTTTAAAATATCTTATCATATTATAAATGCTAACTCTTTTATTAAAATTTTACGAAGTAATTTTAACATAATTCATTATTAAAATAATTAAAATTTTTAATTTGTAATTCAACTTGTCTTGATGATTTTGGACGGTGCTCGGTTCTATCTTTTTACCTAATATGTCCATCAGATGTCTAATCTTACTCTAAACTGAGGGGAGTGTGATGCGAATCCTATATCAAACAAGCATAAGAATATTCAATAATTTATTATAATGTGCAAACCTTTCCCTCTTAATCTAATTTTTAGGGATAAATTAGACCTTTCTAACACAACTTGACAATTTAGTATCGTAGGGCATTCGGAAGGGCATTTTACGAAAATCGGGTTAGTAATCGGGTTTAACCCTAATTTTTAAGGCATGGGTATGGAATTCAATGAAATGACTTGATTTCATATGCGAATAAACAAAGTAACAATAATGAGCTCAAAGAAGGGCTGCGAATGGCCGAAGCCACCTTTTTCTAAGCATGTGGGAGTCACGTGCCGTGTAGGGACTGACACACTTTTGTCTCGGTGTCACCAACGCCACCCTGGCATTCTTCTAGGTTTTTGCAGTGGGCCCACGTGCGAAGTGCCATGCTGGAAGCTTCGGGCCCCACTTTCGTCCATGCCAGTGGCCATGTAGGACAAAAGCTCGTGGGTTGCTCACTTTTTCTTGAGAAAGACAAGAACAAAGTGGATTCCACGTGGCAAGCATGCATACGTGGGAAGTCTGCTTTGTCTTGGTCAAAACAAAAGGCAAAAGCAATGCTGTTTTAAAGTTCCAATCCAAAATGAATTTGGTTTGAGAACCACTAACAAATAAAGTTCCAATTCCTCATACTTCGTACCTTCCAAATTTATTATACTTAAAAGATAGATTTTTATATATTTTATGATCTAAATTCATCGAATATATATAATTTATAAGAATAAATAATAGCCTACTAATTATATTTTAAATATATTATTTATTTAAATTAAATTATGAGATTCTTTCAATTACTTTTATGTGAATCATTCAAAAATAGTCTCTCAGTTAGTTATAGATAAAGTTGCATATTATTAGACCTCTCTAAATTATACGTATCGATAAAATTTTTATTAAGTTTCAATACCAAATCTGATATGGTATTAGTAATACTAGATTTTGAAGATCTTAAATCAATTATTAATTATTTCTTCTACATATATACACGTAAGGTGCAATTTAGTAACAATAATATTGCACCCCTCACAGTCTTCGGCTAGTGGGTGGACCTATAGGTGTTAGGCTTCTTTCAAGAGTTGACCCACTATCAGTGCTCTTCAGTCACTTTGTGTTCTAGTTGTTCTACTAGGCATTGTTTTGGAGCTAACACTTGGCCATCGCACATTCCCAGCTTTGTTTTGGTACGTAAAATGTGCAAAGTAGTCAGGTGATCATATGCCCTGGGTCGTCCTTCATAAAGTCAATCTATGGATATGCTTGAAGTGAAGCAGTGATTGCTTCTCCTTCCCGTGACTTGGCAACAGGAGGTCCCTTGGAGCCACCGAAAGCCCACGAAGAAGAGTCCCTCGGAAAAGAAGCAATTTTTTAAGAGAAAGCCCTAATCACTAAATGATGAACGAGAGAGAGTTGATTACCTGCGAAGAAGAGTTGGTTGGAAGTAGAATGAAGAACAGGCAGTCACCTGGAGCCACCGCAAACTCTGCCTCTGGAGTTTCATCTCATCGCCAATCGCAGCTTCAATCGCTCTTTTAAATTGAGTAATATTTCGAATATTCGAGAAAGTTAAGGTTTATTTTACCCTAAACCTCTATTTGGTTGGCACGGAATGTTTACCGGTAAATTAATTTTTTTTCTAAATTTTAAATTACTACGTTTGGTTTGTTTTTTTAAATTTTAAAGAAAGTAAAAACTTTTATAATTTAGGAAAAGTAGTAGCACTTTCCAAATATACTAAATACTAACACGCCCTTAATATTTAGATTATTTTTTTCATGAATTTAATTTAAAAATTATAATGATTAATTTAACCCTTCCTTCTCTCTCTACTCTACGATTTTAAAATATATAAATTTCAAATAAATTTTGATATAATAATTAAAAATATATAAAAATAAATTTTAGTTTATAATAATAATTTTTAAAAATAAAATATTTTATTAATAAATATTATATACAATATTTAAATAAAAATAATTTTTGTAAGTTTTATTTAATTTATAATTATTATTAGTAATAAAAATATTTATCATTATTTTAAAAACAAAAATTCAAAATTCAAAATAATTATAAAAATTGAAATAAATAAAATAACTAATTAAAAAAACTTTGAAAAAAAAGGGAAATGAGAGATAAGATGAAGGGAGGGAAATTTAAATTTTTTTTGAAAATTTCTCCTATTTTTTCAAATTTCTAGTATCAACCGGTATTTTAATTTTGAATATTTTTGTTCTTTAGGTTCATATTTTTCCTTATTTAATGATTTCAGTTTTTATTCCATTTGTAGGGATATAATTGGAAACACAAGTCAAAATTAAGTTACATTCTATAAAATAATGTTGCATACCAAACACTATAATAAGAATCTACCCAATTTTCTTATTAGAATTCTTATAAGTACTCAAACATGTGAATATCTTTACTTTCCATATATTTATTTTTCGAAGAATCATATTCCAAATTTACTTTACTTTCCCGTCAACCAAAATAAATATTAGTTTATAAATAATAATTTTTAAATTATTTATTTTAAAAAATAAATTTGTTATTAATACTTTATTAATAAATATTATATAAAATATTTAAATAAATTTAAATAAAAATATTTTATTTTTAAGTTTTATTTAATTTATAATTATTATTAGTAATAAGAATATTTATTATTATTTAAAAAATTAAAAAATCACAATAATTATAAAAGTTGAAATAAATAAAATAACTAATTAAAAAACTTTGAAAAAAATGAGAGAAGGAGAGATAAGAGCCAGAGAGCAAAATTTTAAAATTTTTTGAAAATTTTGTAAAAAATTCTCTATTTTTTTAAATTTCCATTATCGACTGATATTTAGCCAGTATTTTGAATACCAGCCAGTACCAACTAGTATTTAAACCCGGTATGATCCACCCTTTATTTAGTATCGATTTTGGTCTGGTACATATTGGTATTCATAATACTGTATTCAACTATTCTTATTGTTCTTCCGTTAGTAAGATTTTGAATATTTTTATTCAGAAGTTTCAATCGACAATCTTCAAATTCATATTTTTCCTTATTTAACGATTTCAAATTTTATTCGATTTGTAGAAATTTAACTGAAAACATAAGTCAAAATTAAGTTACATTTTATGAAATATTGTTGCATACTAAACAATATAATAAAAATCCATGTATCCAAACATTTTAATATCTTTACTTTCCATAGATTTATTTTCCGAAGATTCATTTTCTAAATTCACTTTACTTTCTTGACAACCAAACGGAGCCTAAAAGTCTTAATTAGATAATGATGTCACGTCGTGTAATGTAGTCTTCTGATGTTTAGTAATTAAGTAGCTTATACGCACATGTCTAAGACTCCTTAATATAATTTTATCAATTTTAATGAAAAATTTTAATTTCTTAAAAAAAACTTGGCAGCAATCACCCATGTAAACTTTTTAAGTGACAAGATTATGTAATAGATTAAGTCACAGTGGCATAATAGTATCCTTATTTTGTATTTGAGATAATTATAGCATTTAAAATAAAAGACCAGGATTTTCTTATAATTTGACATTATTTATAATTTTTTAAGGGATGGATGAATTTTCTTACTCGTTGAAATAATGAATTATTTGAATTTATGTTGAATTATTAAGTACATATATCAATTAACTGAAGTTTTTTGTACGATTGCCGGGTCTAAATCCATTTAATTCGACAAGTTTTTTCTTACAACTATAAATAAAGTCAATCTTGAGGCCTAGGTTGATATCGGACAAAAAAACATTTAAATTGTAATAATCATTTTTCTCTTACGATTCACCAAAATTATGAAGTAGATTCATCCAATAAAAAAAATATTCCATACAGTGGGAATGAATAAAAAATTGTAAATCATCCTATATTTAATATTGACATTTGGTTTTTCAAAGATTTGTAATACGATACAACACATGTGAAATAAAACTTTGGATGTAATTTTAATTTTTGTAAAAATTGTTTTCTTAAAATTCCATAAGAAATAATAATAAAATATGCTTGATATAAATATCACACATTAACTAATTAAATGTTGTAAAGATAACAGTTTCATCAAAATTGACTCAAGCTGATAATTTGAGATAATTATAATAAATATTAATTTATGTCGAATTTAAAAAGTTTTAGAGAATAATATTTTTCAAAATTACTTAAACTACTAAATTGTTGTTTTCTATCTTAAAATTCTAAAAGTTAATAAAAATAAACTAATATTTATATTTTATAGACTTTTAAAAATTACTTAAATCACAAAAAATATTTTTATCATCAATTTTAAAAAAGTTGACTAAAAATAAACTAGTATTTATATTTTATAGATTTCCAAACATCACCCTTTTTCTTTTTAGCATAGATTTAACACCTATTTTATTATGCGAGTTGTTAATGGGGTATTTGGAAACTTTCGAATTGAATTCATTAACGAATTAGATTTAATTACATTAATAAGATTGAATTGAATTCAATTTACACAGTTTAGAACAAACCCAGTAATATTATAATTGAATTCAATTACACTGTTTGAAATACAATTAAAATGAATTTAATTATTTTATATGACACATTTACCCTATTCCATTTAACATGACCATTTCTTATAACCCGAATTGGAAATCATGTACTTTCAAAAGTATAGCTCCCATTCTAGCCCATTGTAATGAATCAGCCTCATGCAAGAGACCAACGAATGGTGCATAGAACGTAATAGTACATGGTGTATGAATTAAGCACACCAAAATACAAAGATATGAGGCAGTTGCCTGCAGATGTAAGAAGAAACGACAACAGTACATTATCTAATTGATTAATTATCCAATGTAAATAGTATTTTTCTATCCCATGCAATGTGAAATCGAGACATTGATAACAAAACCCAAAAAGAGAAGTTATCGACTCCCACCCAAGTCCTCCAAAACCCAAAAAGGTGACAACTTTAAGCTGATCAAACATCATCATCAGATGAGGCAAAAAGAAAAAAAATGAACAAGAAGAGTGAAAAGACTGGCTGTTGCGTGAGATGGAAGAAAAGTGGCTGCTGTTGAGGAGTGGCTGCGTTAAGGGTAACTGCGTGAAGAGGAGTGCTGCGTTGAGGAAGCTGCTGTTGTGACTTGTGCGGGTCTTTCATGCATATCTTTCTGTTGTAAATTGGTGAATTGAATTCAATTTCCCTTATTCTAAACAGGATGTAAATAAATAAATAAAAGATTGAAAGGTTCATTTGGTCATTTAAGAAAATAAACATACGAACAATGTTAAGTTTTTTTTTACTCTTTTATTGTCCCATATTAGTTGGGGACAACAATTAAGGCAAGGATGTTACTTATATAAGAAGGATGCTACCTCCTTGTTTTATGCACCAACCAAAGTCAAAGATTTGTAGTACAAATTTGACTCTAGTTAAATTCCTCCTTTGAGGTGAGAGTTGGAGAGTTTGTCTTGGGTATTTCTTTGTGGGTGTGTTGGTATATTAGGGGATTGGGTGAGACGAAAAATTGTGTGATTGTAAGAATTTTTTACATAGTGGATTTTCTTCTTGTTGCCTGTGATTTTTCTTCGGTTTAGGAGTTTCCACGTAAATTCTCTTGTGTTTGTTTTATGATTTTTTTGTCCTTGGGTGTGGGCTCGGAAGATCTCAATTCACAACACTAGAGACACATTCTTTTGTGGTTTACAGTCATTGAATGTAACGCAGAATGTGAGAACGCTCCTATCAAGTCTTTTTTTGGTCACAAGAGGAAAACTACAACACAAACTTTAAAAAAACTAAGGAAAAGCTCTGGGATACAAAGCACCTAAAGCATCGCTACGGAGTAGCTCCTGGACGCCGAAGGGGGGCTCTGGAAGGAAATGAAAACCCGATCTGAAATAACCAGGGAGGTGAGCTAGTCTGTCCGCGCACTGGTTGCCTTCTCTGAAAATATGCTGGACCTTCACCGTCCACTCCCTGCGCACCAGCTGTTGAATACCTGTCACCAAAACAGAAACCTCAGTCAGATCCACAAAAGGAGCATAAAGGAGATTAATAACCTCTAGGGAATCCACTTCAACCAGAATTTGTCGAAAACCCGCATCCCAGGCTAGAGTGAGACCCCAAAAGGCCCCCCATAACTCCACCTCTAAAGGCGAACCGCGTCCAATGGTCTGATGGAAACCGCCACGCCATGCCCCAGTCCAATCCCGAATCAAACTCCCAGAGGAAGCCTCCTGGGTCAAGGGGTGCAAAGCTCCATCAGTATTGACTTTCACCCAGCTCACTTTCGGTCTCTGCCAGCCCACGAAAGATCCCACCGGACAACTGTACTCTAGAGAAACACTGCTCTCCAGCATCCTGGCACGGGCAATCCAACTCACATAATCCATAACAATGTGATGCCCGGCATCCATAAGCAAACATTTCATTCATTCAATTAAAACATTAACAATTTAAGAGGAA
>JANVCL010000003.1:3742885-3774096 GCA_026546855.1 Erythroxylum incrassatum | reverse complement strand
ACCTTCTGCTGAATCATTTTGCAAAGTTCACAATGGTTACTGCAACATTAAAACCACATTCTGCTTGATCAAAGCCGGTGCAGTCTCTCCACTGATCCAAATACTGCAAGTAGGTGAAGAGAGGGAAGCCGATGAAGCTGTTCTTAATGCACTTGCAACACTTGTGCAAGATCAAATCTGGGAAAGTGGAAGCAACTACTTAGCTGAAATGTCAGGTGTTGAAGCCATAGTAAGAGTATTGGAAACAGGGAACGTAAAGGCTCAAAGCAAAGCACTTTGGATACTGGAGAGGCTTTTCAGGATTCCGGAACACAGAGCGAATCATGGGGAGTCTGCTCAGGTGGTGCTCGTTGATCTAGCTCAAAATGGTGACCAGAGACTGAAACCAGCAATTGCACCAGTATTGGCACACCTCGATCTTCTACAAGATCAGTCCAGTTACTTTTGAGGGTTCATTGTATACTTTTAAACCATATTATTTTACTAGCTCTCGATCATATCATTCAATTCAGTGAATTCTTTTAATCTAAAATTCGTAAGTTTCAGAAATCCGGCCAGGCTTCCTGAGTTCCGATCTACTGAGTCAACCCGATCAATTATCATCAAACGAAGAATTACTTACTATTATCATATAGAGAGTTTTTGATACATTACACGATAATTACAACTCCTCCATAGAGGGAAGAAAACACACATTCATCAGGAAATTACACACTCTTAAGAGATAAGGCAAAATCAAGCTTATTTTACCATTCATCGATACACTCCAATCAAAACCCATTACCAAACAGAAGAACCCAATCAACCAGAGATTTCAATGGACTTGACTTCAGGTTTCTTCACTTCCTCCTTTGGAACAGTAACGGTAAGAACCCCGTTTTCCATATCGGCTTTGACCCGATCCAACTTTGCATTCTCCGGAAGCCTGAACCTCCTCATGAAGCTCCCACTGCTTCGCTCCACGCGATGCCACTTGTCGTTCTTGTCTTCCTTCTCCACCTTCCTCTGTCCGCTGATTTGAAGCACTCTGTCGTCTTCAATCTCCACTTTCACTTCCTCTTTCTTCAACCCTGGAAGATCCGCCTTGAACACGTGTGCCTCCGGCGTCTCCTTCCAGTCTATGCGAGTGTTAACAAACGCAGAGTTATCCCTAGTAATGAGGGAAGAAGATGAAGGGAAACCGAAGTCCCTGAATGGATCCCATGAATCCAACGCAGAGAATGGATCGAAGACATTGCTTCTTCGATTTCCGAAGACGCTTGGGATCAACGACATCTTCACTAACTGAGTGTCAATAAGGATCTATTCACTGTCGATGGTTGAGTAGTTATTTGGACGAGCTTAATAGCAGAAGAATTAGTACGAATCGCTTCTTTTCCGCGCCGATGATGAGCGCGATGGATAGACCAGGTATTTATAGCGAACTGGGATAGACATTCTGGTACTTTCCAAGCCAATCCAGTTCGGTTAAGCTTCCATTGGCGACGTTTCTAGTGGGACCTGGAATCCATGAGAGTGCTCTGGACTTGGTGTTGAAGAAGGAAGAAGGACCTTGATCCACTTTGGAGGACCACAAATGATACTAGACTATAGGCCCATTATTAGAACGAATTGACCTCTGCAACTTCGAAAATTAATGGTGGGCTCGAGTCTGCTTCAACTAAATTGCTGAACGAGCTCTAAGCCCAACTCCATCAACATGCTCCAATTCAACCATTACCATTAGAGTGAAATAAGCCTACAATTAGGTTATATTTAGGTCCAGATCTTATGACCCGACTCAGATAAGATTGAAATAGGACCAAAATCTTCATAACGGGCCATAAGCCCATAATAAGCGAAAAAGAGCGAAATAATATGAATTGTCTCCTAAATGGCGCCGTACTCAAAAGCGAGTCATTATTTTCTCAACGGAAGTCCTAGCAGAATCTTTCTACCGCCTTAAAATTCATTTACTCAAACTCTGTTCTTCGACGATCACTAAATTGTAAAGGCAAAGATGTTGCGTCGTGCACGTGATTATGCCAATGTCATTTTGGTTCATGAGCATAGAGGAGTACCAGATGGTTTGGTAATAAGCCATCTACCTTTTGGTCCAACAGCTTACTTTGGACTATTCAATGTGGTAAGTAGGTAGTTTTTCTCTTGTACTGTCATGTATTTAGTTGGGTGCATTTGTTTTCTTTCATCATTAATCAATTTTTGGTGGTAGGTTACTAGACATGACATCAAGAACAAGAAAGCTATTGGAACAATGCCTGAGGCCTACCCGCACTTGATTCTTAACAACTTCACTACAAAAGTATCTTCTCTTCTTTGTTAGCAACCATAATTTCAACCTTTGAATCATAAATCTTAACGGACCTTTTGTACTTGATGCGCATTTTGTACGTCTATATATCATCAATTAGCCAATTATTGTTTATGTATTGACAAATTTGTTATTTTTGATAGCTTGGTGAAAGAACAGCGACCATTCTGAAGCATCTTTTCCCAATGCCTAAGCCGAATACGAAACGAATTATAACTTTCGCAAACCAATCCGACGATATTTCATTTAGGTTCGTTACTGATTTGACCATGCTTTTGCATATTTTCTTCTATATATTCCTTTCGTTTGCTGCCAAGTATCATCTTATGATCTTCTGTATAATACTGCAATAGTCAGATAAACTGTATAATAGTTTCTTATTCAAGTGATTCTGTTCCTTGTTAAATTTGCATGATAAAGTATTTTTCATAAACTGAACATGATTGGATCTTCATTCGTTTGATCACTTTTTAATAATATCCATTAATAAAATTTTCAGGCATCATATTTATGAAAAGCACGGATGTCCTAAATCTGTTGAGCTTAAGGAAATTGGCTCTCGCTTTGAAATGCGGCTTTATCAGGTAACTCTGTTGCGTATGAATTCATTCTAACTAAACTCAAACCCCTCACTGGCCACTCCAAGTTAAAAGAAGTCTTTTGCTTACTGGAAATCTTTCACTAAGCTAGCTAAATATTAGAACCTAACAAATAGTTACACTGAACCTAACAAATGATATTTGCGTTTTGCTGGTAAAGTTGGGAACAGTGGATCATAATGAAGCCCAAAATGAATGGGTAATTCGGTCCTACGTGAATACCACTAAAAAGCGCAAATTTATTGGGGATTCATAAATCTCTGCTTTTGTCTTCTGTCAATTTTGGCCTGTTTTATTAAGCTGATTTGCTTAGCATTTGGGGATTGTATAGCATATTGATGACAATTTATTACTAACTTATATTGAATTTATAAATTTAAAGATGAAACCTTAATTAATTAATTAATACTAAACGATTTTATTAATTTAATAAAAATAAGCTTCATTTATTTTTATCTTCTTTAAAATTTTAATATTTACAAAGTTTTTTTTTGTTTTTTAAACAAAAAAATATTTAAAAATAAGTACTTTTTTGATATTTTTAATTCAAAAGTTAAATAAATTAAATTAAATTGATAAATATTCACATGATTTAAAAGGATGGTTATTAAATTATACATGGGTTATAGTGTTATTTTAAAAAAAAAATTGGCAAATTTTAAAAGAGGTTATTTTTTTTAGTTTGTTATCTTTTTAAAATGAACATGTATTTTTACAATAAAATTGATATTTATTATATTTTAAATAATGTTGTATGTTCATAAAACTTTTTATTAAAAATATTTACTAAGCAATGATTTGATATTAGCTTGAAATTTTTTAATTTAATTTCAAATCAGCTTAAAATGTCAACTTTAAACAATTATCATGTAATAAATAAGAAATTTGTATTTAATTGATTTACTTGTAAAATAGGTAGGGAAAAATCCAAAACGACACAGCTGTTGGTACCTTTTCAATGGAAAAAGACATTCTTTCGTCAACTTGGCGTTGGCGTACGATGAACGCCTGCTTTTTACTATTTGCTATTCGGACTAGCAGATTAAGCCTCCGTTTTGATCGGCTTGTGGAGAGTCCAAAAGTACTTTTGCCTATAACAAAAATTATTTTGAAGAAAAAATAGGTATTTAGCTGGACTCTCTAAAAATACTTTTGAAGTAGAAACAACTTTTTTAAAAGTTCAAATACAGCTTTTTCAAAAGTTAAAATTTGAAACTTTTCTAAAAAGCTCCAATTTCAGCTTATACGGGAAGCTATTTTTTACGCAAGTTCCGTCACTTACGTAAATAACAGTGGAAAACCTTTATACCTTCTGTTCTCCTCTCTTGGGTCACGTAAACAAAACTAGTCCCCAAACTGTGCTTTTCTCATCTAAAGAACAGAGTCATTTTCTCTCTGTTTCTTCTCTCCCAAACAGTACCCAGAAGTCCAGCATGTTGGACGAGGAATTGAAGCAGACTCCACAAGGCTTAAAGCAATCGACCACAGTAGGAACGGGTCAGAGTATGGAGATTTTGTTCAGTCCTCGTTTCAAGTCAGTGGCTGCCATGGCTGGTTGGGACGAAGAGTCCATCGTCATCGCGAGCCTCATTGTTGAAGATACGCCAGATCGGGATTTTAATCTCAAGAAACGCTCTGTTTTGATCCTCAAGACCCCACCTTCGAACAATTCAAGAAGGTAAGTGAATGCACCAGTTGAAATAAGTCAATTCTCTTGCCTTTTCTTTTAGGGATTCTTGGGAAATGATGAAAAGGATCGATTGAGAAACTTGGTTTTAAGACTACAAGTTTGAGTCTTTTTACTTTCTTGCGAAAGTTTATTACTATCAAATAATCAATGGAACCTGATTACTTAGTTGATTGGTGTCCTTTTGAGTCTTCTGTTTTAC
Organism: Erythroxylum incrassatum; assembly: GCA_026546855.1. Taxonomy (NCBI): domain Eukaryota; kingdom Viridiplantae; phylum Streptophyta; class Magnoliopsida; order Malpighiales; family Erythroxylaceae; genus Erythroxylum; species Erythroxylum incrassatum. The sequence goes on along the minus strand of JANVCL010000003.1, from coordinate 3,769,297 downwards.
ATTATTCTCTAACCCTCAGGAAGCGCCGGGTGGATAAAAAGACAAAGACTTCAGTTCTTGTTCCTGTTCTTAACCTTGATGAAGAAGAACCTGTAAAACACGGTGTTGATTCTGTCTTTCAACCTTTTAGAAATGGGTTTTTGTTGCTTCAGTTTAAGAGCTACATCTCGGTGAAAATTTTATTTAATTTTGTATACCTTTGATGGCCAGAGGATGAGAAACAGAAGAAAGAACCAAAATTTATAGATAAAGTAGAAAATAACACAGGAGAAGAAGATTCAGGTATACAGAATCCAGATGTTTCATGCTCCAAATCCGTTCTTCCTTGCGTGGACAAACTCAGAGAAGAGCTTTCTTGTGCAGTAAGAACCTTTTGATCTCTTAAACATCTCTCCATTCTGAGGTTTAATTTATTGAAGCCAGCTGGTTTAACTTTCTTTTGGTTGTTTGCAGATTTGTTTAGATATTTGCTTTGAACCTAGTACCACTTCTTGTAGACACAGGCCTGTTCCAAAACTTTATGATGTGTTCATTAAGAATAGGAATCATATTTCTTTTGACTCCTGAATGATTCCTTTGGTTTTCTGTTGCAGCTTCTGTAAGAAATGTCTGCGATCTGCTGCTGACAAATGTGGCAAGAGGTGCCCAAAGTGCAGACAGCTAATAAGGTCAATTCAACTAGCTTTATGTATGTTAGTTGGCCTGGTATTGAAGGATTTAATTTGAGTTTCATATATTTTACATAAATTAGAATTGAATGTAGTATTTGGTGAATTTGCAGCAATGGAAGGTCTTGCACTGTGAACACTGTTCTTTGGAATACGATACAACTTCTATTCCCAGAAGAAGTTGCTGCAAGAAAAGCAGCTGGGGCCTTGAATGGACGGGAAACCGAATGCCAAAATTCGAAAAAAAGTTACCCTTCTGATATGAGAAGTTGAAGTTTTCGATCCTCTGGAGTGTCAACTAGGGATGCAAGTACGAGGAGAAGAGGGGCATTCAGCCAAAATGAGCATTCTGCACAAAGTCAGCAATTGGAAGATCTTTCCCGGCTTATAAGCAGAGATGGAAGTGGAAGAAGAAGGGGAACACTCAGCCAAGATCAGGATGCTGCTTTAGCTCTAAGGCTGCAGAGAGAAGAATTCATGGAGGCTTTTGGGAGAAACCATGAGCAATCTTCAGGTACCTCAGTTTCCTTGGCTAGAGCAAACTTGAGAGCCATGGCATCTAGGGCCATGAACTTTCGTCTGAGGGGGGCAGTGATACACCAAAAAGTTAATGATACACCAAAAAGGGCCATGAACTTTCGTCTGAGGGGGCAGAGTGATACACCAAAAAGGGCCATGAACTTTCGTCCGAGGGGGCAGTGATACACCAAAAACTTTAATCAATATTTGCTTGTCGACTTTCTTTTGGTTCTGATTATATTTAAAGAGGGGGAGAAGATAACTTTGTAGGCCTTTGATTGTAGTGGTTGCTAGTCCTATGTTGTTATCTCCTGCTAACAAACCAATTATGTACAAATACCTGTGCTACATTTCTAAAGTCGCTTTTTATGTAGGTTATAACATGGCAGGCAGATGAACCAAACTAAGCTGATAAGGTGTGTTAATGCGACTAAAACCAGAGGTTTCATTGAAACTAAGCGCGAATCAGCAATATATTTTCTGCAAATATAGACACAGTTGCTAGAAATCAATTGAAAGCATATGACTCTGGTTACGATCTTAAGTTACTAGGTAATTTCAGAAAAGTTGATTCTACCAAACAATCAGGAATCTGATAATATCCATAAACTAAGCTGATAAGGTGTTAATGCGACTAAAATCAGGTTTCATTGAAACTAAGTGCGAATCAGCAATATATTTTCTGCAAATATAGACAAAGTTGCTAGAAATCAATTGAAAGCATATGACTGTGGTTAAGTTACTAGAAATAGACAAAGTTTGGCCAATGGATATTATCAGATTCCTGATTGTTTGGTAGAATCAACTTTTCTGAAATTACCTGAACAGCATCTGCTAGCTAATTTAAGTTCAACTACACAAAGCCATTTAGTTGGGCTACCTCCTTCCCCTCACTTGGCACTCAGCGGTGCTATCAGTCTTATTTGACTAGTGGAATCCTGAAATCTTTATTTGAATTCACCATTGCTGCAAAATCCGCATAGCACTGGATCCATACGGTTTTATGGTGCTGATATTGTTGGAATCCTACTTTTGCACACGAGTATTGTTTTGTCCTCTTAAACAATAAACTCTCTTCTTTGACTATTCTATTAATCAGTGCCATTTGAGCAACTACTGCAAGAAAGGCATGCCTCCACCTAGTTATCCTACTACGGGTGAAAGATAGTGACAGACAAATTTAACAGGCACAGGTTCTTACATAAAAAATAGCACCTACGAGACTGTTGCAAGTAATTAAGGTCATGCCAACACTCCTGCTTTCTAGGTGAAATGTGAGGTAGTTTACATTTAAGAAGATGCCTAATCTTATGTCAACTTCACCTAACCGTGAATGTCAGACAGTTTGTCAACTTCAGATATTAGAATCCTATGAACAGGTTACATATGATCTCTTTGATCAGAAGCTGCCGATTATATCTCTCTTGTCACTACTTTTATAAATATACAATAAAAACCTAGTCAATCTATTGAAAATTTTGTTTCTTTTCTTTTTTGGTTTTGGTATTAGCATCTGCCATATTGAGTTCCTAAATTCCTTGATATAAATTTCTGATTCTGATCTTTGTACACGATGAGATTGATGACCTCTTTTCTTTCGCGGTACAAAAACAATAACTAAATGAAGATAATCAGACATCATGAAACTACCCAGGATTGAGCCTGAGCTCACCACCCATAAAATCCCATCAAGTTTCAGAGATTTAGAAGCATATCCATTTCTTTACTGCTCATATTCTTCAATAATCTTTAGACATGGCAAGCAGAAGCTTTTTGGTTCAACTGGCACCCTTTTGGGTTTTTGCAATGGTAGTGATGATTGGTATGTCCCAAGTTTTTCCACCCGAGCCCGCACTTGCCCCTCAACCATTCACCAACACCTTCTCCTTCTGCTTCCCATTTGCCATCTCCTCTCCATTCACCGTCTACTTCAAACAATAACGCTACAGGTGGATCATCAACAAGTCCTTCAACTGCAGTGGTCGCCAGAAGGGATATCAACAGAGTGGTGTTACTAGAACTGTTCATGCTTGTACTGGTTATCGGTCCTCCACATCACACTACCTTTTGCCTTAACCTTCTTCTTTCGTAGAGATTGTTTTGCCTCTTCACTTATCACACATACAAGTACTATGTATCCACACATGATATATAGGTGTTTAGACGTTTGTATTTCAGATGAAAAGGTGTATGTAATAAGGAAAGAGGAGAGGCTTCACTGTAGTTGCTTATTAAGATCGATAGTATCTCTGTCACAAACACAGACACACATATATATACATATATATATATTGACTTGGTATAAAGCATATAATGATGGAGATGGAAATAGTAAGAGAGAAAATTATCATTGATAAGATGTTTTCAGTAGTGCATAATACACATCTACAGACAAGAAAAAATTAATTGAGAAACAGCCCAATGTGGCATATTACTCGAATAAAGGGTAATCACAACTCACGAAGTACTAATCCTACTCTCATAGAAGTTGTATATCTTACAAAAATAAACAAAACAGGACAAGGTGTATATGACAGAAGTGAAGAAGATCTAGATTTCTCATCCAGTAAGGAACAGCCAACCCGATATTTATAGAAAACAACCCCATAATCCACACAAACCTGAGTGGCGGCGTAGCTCAATTTTTCTCTTGCCCGTTGTGTAACAGAAAATAACCAATGGCATCTTCTGGCTGCAAACCTTGACTGGTTTATCTCCCAGAACTCAATAAGAAAACCCGTTTCCTCAAAGTGATATGTACTTCTTAACCCAGATAGCAATATTTTTCATCTCCTAGAACTCAATAAGAAAACTCGTGTCCTCGAAGTGAGATGAACTTCTTAACCCAGATAGCAATATCTTCGGCACAGGCCTGCGCTTGAGGTGTTTTCAAGAGCATGTCAAGGGTAGCAAATTCATGGACAGCATCCTTGTACTCCAGAACAGGTGCATCGACATTCACCTTTCTCAACTCTTCGGAGTAAGCAATGGCTCGGTCTCTCATCCAATCATGTTCTGCTACCACTGTCAGTGTTGGAGGCATAAGCTTCAGAGGAGGGCCCCTCTCAGGTACAAGGGGATTGGCAGCTGGGTGGTCAAGGCTGAACTCTTCCTCTGGCAAAAATAGTTTCCATGCAAGTAGACACATTGCCTTGTCATAGAAATAGGAGTTTGCTAATTTTATCTCAGAGTGTGTAGGAACGCTCCCAATAAAGAATGGGTACATCAAAACCTGTGCCACAACCTTCACAGGTTCCAGAAGCTTGCCTGTTTCCACAGATTTTCGAGCCACATAATCAGCAATATTTGCACCACAACTCACCCCAAGTAGAACACACCTGTTCAACAAGGCCATAAGTTAAAGATCACTATACACATCACATGATCAACCTTAAGGTTAATTTGTAGTGATATTATCAATACATGTCATATAGTGCAATTAACAACACTGATAGGTATAATATTTAAGGAGTCGATACTAACATGAACCATGCTTCTATACCACTGTAGAGCATTTTCAAGAAAAAAAATTAACAGAATATTTATTACACAGACAAAAACACCCAACCACATTCCTAAGTTTCCTGAAAATCCTTGATCTCTCACTCTTTTTCCTTCAATATCTCAATGTAAAATCTATGAAATGGACCTGATTATAATTCATTTTAAAATAAAGCAATACAAGGAGAGCTATTTTATTACATTCTTGGACATTCCACAACCGCAGACCTTTCAGCCATATCCAACTCTTTGCACACACCTTAGATCTAGGCATAGATAAAAGTATAGTGTAAAATTTAGTTCATTAAATGTGTCTACAGCACAGAGGAGAAGATCAATACAAAGGATTTCTTTTAATTCAGCTTTCTTCTTCTTGTGCATGCATGCACAAAAGCTAATTTAGAGACCAGTTACAATTTCTAATAGTATTGCTTATCAGCTAAACGAGACATTTATGGGATAATGATAAAGATAAAGTTTATAATCTCCACAATATAGCAATCCTGCCATCAATGAACTCTGAGGTTGGCACCTCAACAGATTAATTTGTCCTACAATTCAAGTTTTAGAGAAGACTAAAATATAAGTCACATAAAAAATTTCAAGTAAATAACTCAAGACATTAGGCATCATAACAATCAGTTACTACATAAACAAGAAGCAAAAGCGATACCACCCCCATCTGCCCCATCTAACATGTGCCCCAGCAAAGGAACTGTCTTACAAAAGGTGTACATGCGGCCCCTTAGAATTTCATTGGTACCATTAGCTCTCATTATCATTTTGAGGGATGATACCAGTTTCCACCTAGCTATCAAAAGATGGAAATCACATATCCCATTTGAAGGCACCTCCTTAAACCAGATAAATTACATACCCATCATTGTTTATCCAACATCTTCTATAGTGTAGTGAAAAGATAAAAACCCCCTCCTTTCCCAAAACCCTTTTCCAATCTCAGCTCATTTAATCATTCAAACAATAAACAGCACAAACAATGCAGATCACAACTTCCAAACTCCAAATTCCAAACAAGTATACAATGATACCATTTTCAGATCAAATTCATACTACTGAACACCTCTCTTCTCCAGTCAAAACATACGAAATAAGCAGTGGGACCAAAAATATATATATATATATACCTGGAGGGATCTCCATGAGCAGCCAACCAAGGCTCAACCATAGAGGCTCCAAAAGTATCGACAATATGCCTATGAACATCGCCCTTCCTATACTCCGTTCCGCCCCCCAAAGATTTGCTACACTCTGCCAAATTCGCTTGCTTTCCCAACCAATGCAACACCTTTAACCCGTCATCAAATGCCGCCGGATATCGATTCTCCGGCGCCAACCTATACCCTACCGCCATCACGATCACATCGCACAACTTCGCAATCCTCCGGCAAAACAAATCATTCGCCACCGAGTCATTGCTCCCGCTCACCCACCCTCCGCCGTGAAACTGCAAAATCACCGGCAATTTCCTGGATTTATCCCTCGCTGGCGGAGCGTACCCTCGGTACACTCCATTAAATCTCTCCGATCTCAAATTCAACGCCGCTATATCATTGCTGCAACCATAGCTTCTTCTCGATTCTTCCTTCGACGTCACGTCGACTGGAGTAGGGGGGCCCACGCTGTTGCGGCGGGGATGGTGATGCACCGGTATGGCGTCATTCTGGCATGTAAGATCGGATCGCGAAAGCTTAGATCTCGATTTGGATTTCGCGAGGGGGGGTTTGGAATCAGGTTCTGGGGGCTTGAGAGCGGACTCGGGGAGGAAGATCCGTACAGAAAGGGAGGTTAAGGGGTCGATGTGGATGTCCTTAGTAGCGACCCCATCAGAGAATGAAGGGTTCACGGCGGCGACGGATTCCTCCGGCCGGGACGTGACGCCAAATGGATCCGAATCAAGTGGGGTTTGGATCCGATTCTGCAATCGGTGCTTTAAGAGGAACTTGAAGAACACACTGTATAGCTTCACAGCCACGGTTGGCATTTCCCTCTCTGTTCCTCTTCCCCGTCAGGAGTGGCTAAGCTTTTATGGCGTGGAGGGAGGTGTAAAATTTTTTGCGTTTGGAATTGTTTGAGGGAAAGGCATGAGATTACGTTGGAATCGATCAGATTCAGGGTTTTATTCACTCTGGTTTTGAATAAAGATCGAATCTTTATAGGCGAATAAGTGTCACCGTAGACAAAGATTGAATCTTTATTGGAAAGAAAAGAGTTAGAGAGATAGAGACAGAGAGTGGTTGATAAGTAATGCAGATTGATGATGAGGGTACTGGTGAATAATAATAAATTATTCCATTACATGCAAATTAAGGTTTGGCCTTCCATAAGACATTACTATATAAGGTCCAAGGAGGTGGGAAGCGATTGTCTATGTCCGTGTGCATGAATGCTTGTGTCATGTCCTGTTTCTCTGTATTATTTAACTCTCTCCAAATCTAGCGTATTAGAATTTAGAACACGGATGAAAATCTACAGTATTCGATTAGATTTTAATTTTTTATTGCAATTTAATCTTAAATTTAAGGTAATTTAAAGTTCAGAATTGTTATTTTAATAAATTATTAGTTAAAATAATTATATTTTAAAAAATATCATTTTACTTGAATTTATTTAAATGAATACCTTTCAAGATTGAACCCAATTTAAATCTAACCCTTTGAATTAAGATTGAATCAAACCAAACCAAATTTGCCATCCTTAATAATTACAAGTTTTACCAATATAAAAAAATAAAAAAGGCAGAGGATGATAAATTTTAATATTAATTTGTTCCTACTTATCTATTTTTCCTTAAAACAAATATATTAAAAACCTTCCAATAATTCCTTAAGAAAAAGAAAAGAAGAAGAAGAAGAAGCCATTTTTACCGGTAGCTTCTCTACTACAAGACCACAAAACAAGAGCAAACATGTCCCAAATTTTCTTTTCCCTGCATTTCACTTTCACTTCCTTTTTCCCAGAACCAGTGTGAAACAAACTAAGGTGCAAGACAACAATTGCAAGTTGGTTAGTTGAAATTGCTCGTTTGGAGATTTCCCGAAAAGCTATTGGTTCTTCTCACGATCGGAACAAATAAGGCCGTTAGACTCGTCATTAAACTCATCAATGTAACCTGTGAGGCACAGGAACAATCCTGTTTATATGGTTAGAGTTGAAGTGCAATGTACAATCGAGACGTGTGTTTGTCCGGATTTGTTTAAGGGGTCAACAATTCCATAACCTGCTCAACAAGTAACCAGTAGAGTGCTTGAAGACCATAGCATCAAAAAGAGCAGGGATTAAGGACCTCCTTTTGTTCCTAAAAAGTAAGATAGATCTTAGACAGCAAAAAGCATATCAATTAAAGGACAAATACAATCAGTTGCTAGCTAACCAAGTGATCAGATTCAGCTCCTCCTACTCCAAGTGTTAGAGCCGGACAAGCATTTATCTTCACAACCATGCAAATCTTTGACACTGATAAATAATGACATGTTCAAACAGCCATTGGACAGTATTTAATGCTCCAATACCTCCTCTCTTCTCCTTTCCAGAATCCAAAACATTATTTCTGCTGTAAAATTGTGTACATACAAATATGACATGAAAAGCATATAACAAGAAATTAAAGAAAGATCCATGGCTCATAACCAATAGTCAACATAAAGCAGTATAGTATTCCTGTCAGTGTCAACTGATTTGTCACAAATCAATAGCCTGAAGTGAACCTTAACAAGATCGAAGGATCTAATATTTACAGCAAGTGCTTAATTTTGTCAAATCTCATCATGTTTCTTAACGTAGGTCAAAGACAGTTACTGTTGCAGCACAAAATGTCTAAACTCTGAGTAAGCAATGTCTAAACTTTGAATAAGTAATGTAACTGAAGCCTTGGCAATAACGTTCGCTAATTGACAATCAATATACAAAGACAAAGTACACATCGAGTTCAAGTTTTTCCACTCACCCTTATCAGAACTCCTAATAAAAGAGGTCAGACAGGGTCCACCGTGTCAAGTCTCAATCCAACCGATCTGCTCCACGTAGTCCACAAGCATTACAAAAATGGGGAATATTATGTTTTCAAACATGACACCTTGACCCAATGTGCGGTAATCGCATGGCGAACGGACCACCCTAAAGAAGGAAACAACCAAGCAGTCGGAAACTACGTCAGTATTCCAACTTTTAAACTTAAGGTCTCAGCTCATGGTTTGCCAACAGGTGCCTCCTAGCATTCCAAACTCCAAATATCAACAACAGTCTCCCAACTCTCTAGCCAGATGTGCGCGTTATGGTTTTAGGTGAGACAAGTACCGGTTCGTTACTAGTAGCTTTCATTGCAGCAATCTCTTCTAAGCGTTTCCATGTGGCTTCACGTTTTGACTTGACCTCCTTTTCCCGTGATTTATCTTCTTGATATTTTAGCAAGCACTCCTCGAAGAGTTCGGGGTCAACATCAGAAAAGATTTTGCGAACATTTAGTGTCAAACCCTGCACTACCTGATTCCAGTGTTGTCTTGCATTTCTCTCCAAGGCAGGGAAGATGATTGTGAGTATGACTTTACGATTCTGCTTGATTAGGTTCTCAATATGATCATTGTTCCATAAGAATAAGGCCCTCTCTGCCACCTACAGCAGAGAAAGAAATCTTAGATATCTGCCATGAGAAAGGGAACAATGGAGCTACAAAACAAACTATGACATCAAAATGCTAGCTAAAGGAAGAAATGCAGTCCATCTTTATCACCAAAATAAATTCATGAGAAGAACTAGAAACCATTATTAATGAAGAACAAATAATGACCTATACGACTATACTTAGACCAATGCATTGTATTTTGCAGTCATGTGGATAGTTGAGACTTTCCAAAGTCTCTGCACATGATTGCTACCATACGTAATTAAACAAAAGATCCAAGTGAACATCTTCCAATTTTGACCACAATCCCTTAAAAGCATCTAGCAAAAGACTAAAGGGGTAACTTATCCTAGCTGACAATAACTCAAAAGGAACCAAAGATCCAAAACAAGAATGCTATAAATTATTTCTCATCTGAGAGAACCATAATCCTCTCTGTCCCTCGAAAATTCTCCAGAAAAGGAAAAAGAAAAGGCAACCACAGCAGTCCTTGGGCATCCATAGAATACTGACAAACAGCTGAGAAAAGAATGGGGCAGCAGACATCTTGATTGTTTTGTAATGAAAAACTTTGGGTCTTGAAGCAAGAAGAATGAAATAAACAACATTTGGAAGACGTAAAATGCATTATCGATGGAGCAGGGGGAAAAGAAAACAGTGGGGTTATGGGACCTACTGAACCAAACTATTTTCAAGTTCAACTATGTTAACTACCTGAAAATGCGAACTGCTCAAGCAACGGCCAATTTGGCGGAACAAGAGAACCATGCAACGCTGGAATTCTGCAAGTTGCGTTGCTTCTAAAACCTCCTCCAACTCTCCTAAGAACATAACCTCTTTTGAACTGTTTGTAATTGGCCAATATTTTAGCATCCCTCGTATTACAGTGTCTGCTAGTTTGCAATCTTTTTCTACAAATTGTGTGATGCAGTAAGATAACTGTTGATGGTACATAGGTAAGCATTTTGGTTTGTGTAGGGGAATGAGTGCTCGAACAAGAAAGAGCTTATGCTCTTCTTTCAGTGGCAAAGCAAACCCATTGATTATACTTCCCAGAATTTCTAACAGCTCCGCAATTCCGTTATGCTTCTCAGTTTCAAATATAAAGCGGTAGAAGATATTGTTTATTGCTTTCCTGATGAAAGGCCGGTGTACCATGAATTTCCCATAGATACGATGCAAAACTGTTTTCAAATATTCCCTCTCCCTGGGGTCTTCAGAATCAAAAAGATCCAACAGCCTGAGAACAAAAGAGTGATCAATATATCTTTTCGCCAATTTCGCATCAGTTTCCGGAGACTGAACAAACCTCAGAAGGAATTCATACACAACTTGCGAATGAGGCCATGCCGGGTCCATTGAGGGCTCTTCCTCCTCCAAATCATATGCTTCCAAAATTTTGTTCTCACGTGGTGGCGAACTTAGCGTCCGAAACAAATTTACAGACACCATCTTAACAATTTCTTGCATGATAGTTTCTGAAAACTTTCCATTGACTGCGGAAACATAATCCACAAGCTCTACCAATGTTTGCCGCTTGACATCCTTCTCTTTGGGGTATTTCGTAGGGTCATTAAAGTCGAATATGACACAGCACATGTTTAACTTTTTGATACATAAGCTCTGCCTCTCAGAATTAGGAACATCTTTAAAACTCGGCAAGGCCTCATATACACCAGCAGACAGATTTCCATTAAGTGATGCATTTACAGCTAACTTGCTGCCATAGTACGATCCTAAATTAGATGCAGATTTACCACCAGGGAGAGATGTATTCCCCAAGTTTCCATATCGGTTATTGGCTAAGTCATTGTTTCTTGAGCTGGGAGAAGCATTTAATGTGGATGTAGACATTCCCCCTCCCTCGCGGTCTGACTTAGATGGCTTCTTTGGAAGCCTATTAAGTATCTGTTTGATCATAACTTATTTGCCAATTGAGTGTCTATTTTCTGCCAGTGAAGATTTCAACACCTATAGATACTTCTTCAAAGCAGTAACATAAAACAAGCACCATTTAAGTCATGCTTTCTAAGAAAAGAAGGCCAGAAATAATTTCAAGCAGAACAAACAATCCAGACACAATGTAATTTACATCATTTACAGACACTCCATCTTGAGGAATCAATATATTCGTTCAAAACAGGCACACACTTCTCAAGAAAATGGAAAATATTGAACATAAGCATCATCCCAAGCTTTCGTTGCATATAATTGTAAACCCATGCTAATTCTTCCATCTGTAGTTCCACTTTTACAGAATCTGCATCAGAAACCTACCTAAAGTAGAAAAAGAAACAGCCTTTTGGCTTCAAATAAGAGACCCAGATGCATTTGACACTGAAGAAACTAAATTAAAGACGGAATAAGCAACTCGAGAGACTTTGACTTCTCTCTACAAATACTTTAAAGCGGAAAGGTAGAAATGAATATTCACCAGTATCTCTGCCTCTACAATCTATCTCAGCGTCTCAAAGATTGACAAACAATTTAACTGGATCAGAAAGATAAGAAGATCCCGGGATGATCTGAACAAATAAAGGAACATCTTTCACAGAAGCAACCTAGGGATACAAAAAGCAAACAACAAATGACCCATTAAACCAATATTGACAATTTATAAAGCCAAACAGAGATTGACCAGGAAAAAGAAAGAAAACATGAGGTAGACAGAAAAAAAAGAAGGTAGCAAAACCAAACTAGACAGAGAAAAATAACTAGTGCCAATTCATACCGACAGAAAGAAAGTTCAATTCTTTGATTTCTCCCCCTCTGTTAGAGAGAGATAGAGAGGGATGATAGAGATGGGCTGAGAAGAATCAGATGGAGAAGATTTAAGACAACAACAATTTCTGCTGCTGCTGCTGCTGCTTCTGTTTCTGCTTCCTGTGTTGTTGTGTTTTGTTGGCTAAAAATTACTGTTTTTGTTGAGTTGCTTTCATTCTTTTTCTAGTTTTCTTTCTTTTCAAAAAGTTTTCTCTTTTTCTTTTTTTTCTTTGTTTATATGACTTTCATATTAGATTCTAACCTAAAAAATTGAACTACAGTTGCTTTGTTTAATATATTCAAGTTATACGTAATAAAGTTACAACCTTTATTACCAAAGCATCCTTCTTGAGAGGCATGCAAGCTTTTACTACATTAGAAATCCCTGTTTCTGTGGGATTAGGGATTCCGTGGGATTGGAGAAAAAGAACGAGGGTAAAAGCGTAATCGGGCTCTAGACGTTATTACGAAGACACGCGCCAAAAATCCTCGACTGGGCTATGTCGTACTCCAAGGAGCACTTTGCCACTTTCCCTTCTGGTACTGTTTGTGTTACTAGTTAGTACTATGAACCTATTTCTGATTAAACCAACAATCCACGTGCTGTCATGCGCGTGCGCACCATTCTCCCCCTCCCTCCCTCTAATTTCAAGTTATTAAAAAAAGTTTTATAAGAATTAAAAATACTATACATTTTTTACTGGTTTAGACTCTTAGTCACTTATTTTGATAAATTTCATCATTCCAGCGACTAAGTTTTTCAATATTACTAATTTGAATATTCAATTGGTCATTTAGTTTGAAAATATTATTTAAATTTAATCGTTAAATAATTTATTGAAAATGTTTGAATTATAAATATTGAAAAGATATGTAAAAATACTTAAATATTAGTTGCAAGACTTAGTGATTCAGCGCCAAATTGCAATATCAAACCATCCCAAAAATGACAGTAATTGGGAAAATCTAAGGGGAGACTAATAGAGTATAGTGCACTCAACTGGCAAAAGTAGAAACTTTTTTTCTTCTTTGAGATTACAGATAAGCAGTTGTGAGGTCAGCTCTGTTGAATTAAACCAAAACAAATTAGGTAAAACAGAAAAGGCACTTCTCACTGGAACAAAGTAGACAAGATGGGTGTAGCATGTGAAGATAGGGGAAGGAACTCTTTCTGGCATATAGATAACTTTTTAACTTGACTTGGATACATGAAGTTTTCTTCATGTTAAAGTATTCTAATTTGACAACTGAAGAGGAGTTTTCTTCATATTAAAGTATTCTAATTTGACAATCATAGAAATGAAGATCCTTTTGACAAATGTTTCTGCTTCTAAAATTCTGGGTCCTTTTCAAACATGCAAGATACAAGTGTGTAATTTATGCCTTACTTCTTCTAGAGTGTGGGCCTTAGTAGAGCATGAGCTTGTCTATTCCTAAAAGTTGCTTGTGTTAGTCATACGTCCCAAGAAGTGCTCAAAATAAGTGCTGAAAATCTTCTAAGATGAAACTTGCAGGTGAAAATGTGCAAAGAAGAATCATAGAAACTTTGGCCATAAACAGCATAAATAAACTAACAGTATTATTCTCAGCTTTAATTTTTGGGTTGGCATCATTAGGTATGTATGATTCTCAACTTTAATCTTTTGGGTTGGCATCATTATGTAACTCAATCCCAATGAGGGTGCTGGAGGTTTCTATCGTATCCAACAATGGTAAGTACATGCCAAGGGCTGATTGATATCAAAGAACGACAGGATTAGAATGCTGATACTCAGAAAAAAAATCCGAATCATGCTGTACTTGAACAGAACAGTTGCAATGGTATGAGATCTGGCTCTAGGCCAATACAAGGACGTCGTAGCTTTCTTCAGAAAGGTGCAAAACTTAGTAACTTGCATGTTTGTTGGCACCAATCCTACACATCTGACTTTTATAAAGAAATATATTCTGTACAACAGCATGAGAAGAATACAATCAAAAGCTCTGAGTAGCAATGTTTTCGTTTCGAATCTATCAGTAAAATATTTGTTATACCCGTGTTACTGACATACAATAAAGAATAAGCCATCAGCAATTGATCTTCATAATTACCTGGCAATGTACAGGAAGGAATAGCGCCCAGAATCCACCACTTTAAAATTAGGAGATACAAAATTGGCATCATTAGTAATTGGGTAGTGAAAGTGTTCTGGTTGGCTGCAGATAGGCTTTGGGAGACAAATCTGTGACATCCCGCCGTGGATTTTAGCCATCTTCACGTTCACAATACCGCCAATCAGTCTACCATCTCCAGTAAATAAATAGAACAACATTTTTGCAGAAAAAGGAGGCCAAAAAGGTAAAGAGCGAGAAGTGCATACAAAAAGTTAACTGCCCAGGCAATATTGCAACAAATGGCAAGAATCATCACATTCACCCCTCATCCCCCCAACAAATCAACAGACCAATAACAGGATTTCTGGTTCACTGTTCCAACAGAGCATTTTCAGTTTCTGATAGTGGGGCTGCAGGATATAAGCCAGGCTTAACATCAGTACCATTTTCTTAGTTGAGAAAAATAACAGCTTAAGAATGAGTACGAATAAAGAAGAAAAACAAAAAAGCATTTCTCAAACTATAATATCTCATAATATTCTGAGAAGATAAAAGATGAGCAAATTGATTGTGGACTACTACCAGGATCCATACTGCATGTCTTACAATAAAGTGCTTTTACATATACCAAGATAGTGACAACACAAAAGAATACTACTTGCAACATAGTTATTGAACATTGTTAATCTTATACGACTACACAAGATCTATAGCTGTCAGCACTTTAGCTTGGCATGCGCAAAGGTATATATTGACTATGAAGCCCTGACATTATCATGGTTCAGAACGCATGCACCATATAATGAACTGAAAACCTGAATGTCCCATCACAAATAGGTCATGATCAGAGCAACATACCAAGTAGATCTTCATAAGAATCTGCTAACATTGATGTGTCCATTAGTAAAGGAGGAGAGAAGGCACCATCTTGAGGTTCTTTGACGTCATAAAAAGACCTTTTTCCATCTGACATTGCTCCATTTTTGCCAGTACCTGAGAGGAAGCCATTCACATGTTCATATTCACTAAGTGAATCCATCTCACTTAAGAGATCTGGTACATCATATGTTCCCACAGCATGACCATCATGGGCATTATCCTCGAGCACTGCAGACTCAATGTGAGATGTAAAAGATGGTTTACTTTTTGAAGCCACTTTCTTTTCTGGGGTCAGTCGAGAATATCCATTCATATATGGAGGTAAAAAGAAATGCTCGGTAGTTTCATCTGATTGATTCTCTTGAGACAAACCCAAATAGCAGGATTGCATAGACAAAGCTGCTTCTCTTACAGATCTTTTTAGATTTTGCACATACAAATGGTCACTATCTGCATAGAGAGAAGAATAGAAATCAAGTATCTAAGAGAAGCTGTTTAAAGACTAAAATCAAATGCACTTAACAAAATATAAAGCCTCTAAAGAACTTTAAGCTCATATACATGAATGCATGACATGAAAGTGATAATAAAGGGAAGAACCAAACCCTGTGAGGGATTATCTAAGCAGTTATTTGCAAATGCTTGGTCCAGAGATTGCCTTCTTGACAGATTTTCCACCTTGTTCATTTCAGAAGATGTTTGCCTCCTCTGTACATTTCCACTCTTTCCAGAAGAATTTGGAGTTAAACAAAACAGCTGTGGTAATTTCAAAGCGTGGGGGCTAGCAGAAACCTTGTCAAGCTGAACAGCAGACATTTTCAAAGTCACATCGGCAACGTCATCTGAGCTACTCTCCTAATTGTATACAGAAAAAAGAAACTATATAAGGAATTATTTAAAGCTAAGAATATTTATTTTTAAGGCATATACACTGACCATTGTCCTTCCGCTGTTCTGAGCTTGCATGGGTGATGTTGCTCGGCCACAATGCCTATTCATTGGTGGCATACTGGATGAAATATTATTTACTGTCTCTGTACATTCTTCAATCGACTTTTGTATTGCTGGAGCCACTTCCTTGAGTTGATTAATAAGCACCTAAGCAGAAAAGTTTTAAACAAGAAAAAGCTTCAGCAGAGGGGGAAGAAAAGGTAAGTTTTTACCGTTGTTACAATTTCACCCGTTTTTGAGAAAGCACCTATGCTAGTTCAACCATAATTCTAACAGTTTTACCACCCTAAACTATAATGCACTAGGAACACATGTACATCAATATTTGTCAAAATCTAAACAAAATGCTCAACCAAGTACTTAAGCACTTTAAAACGAGTTAGCCACTTGGAAAATGCAAGGATAAACCTAGTCCAGCATAATTATAGAAAGAAAGAGAGGAGAAAGAGAAGAAGAAAAGATAAGCTTCAGTTCAATCACAGAGAGAGGTAAGAGAAGCAAAGTTTACCAATTTTTAATAACATCCTCAAAGCAATTCATGGGACACCCCCATGTGTTTAAAGGAAGGTAAGGGAAAAGATAAAAGCCTGCCCTAATTGTAAAGATTTGCTAACACTCTAGCAGAGGAATAAAATCAATATAAATCCTAAATTTCTTCGCAACATAATTGAGCCTCAAGTCCTTAAACCATGGAACTGCATCAACACTCCCTCACTTTGAGCACAGGCATGATAGAAGTTTTAAGGAATCAAAAATCCATAACCCAAAGCACTTCACTAAATTGCTGGCAAAAAATGCAGACACTAAAATTGAAGTAAATATATGGAGAATACCAGCCTTCATTTCCTATGTACAACAAGTCTTTACCTGAAAACTAGCCAAATGTTGTTGATGCTCCACAAGAGTCGCAGCTAAAGATTCAGCATGGCCACTTCTACCACCCTCATTTAAGCTTCGTAATATATCTGGACCTTCTCCATCATTAGCTTTTGCCTATTGAACAATTTCCGAACAAAGAAACACCTCACTATGTCATAATTGAACATAAATTCTCATTTAACAGTTCAAATTGTATAAGACTCAAATGATTATATATACAATCACAATCTTGATCGCAATAGGAAATATACATTAATCAACTTGGGGATAGAACTACAGGGTATAGTTTTAGAATTTCCAATCATTTTCTAAGCCAATCATACCATGACCATCAAGACAATCTTAACTGTAAACTTGGAAAACAACGAGGAAAAACATTTTGTGACATCCTAGTATTAAAATTGTAGCAAACACACAGGCAAGAGATTGAGCTGAAAATTTGAACATGCAGGACTATCAATTGGGCATTGATTCACCCAAAAAATCAACCGTACATCATATCAGTAAAACAATATATGAACCTAAAATCTAAGAATCTTACTAGATGAAGTGACTGTTTATGAATACGTTGCAATGCATGAGTCCAGCGCCTAATAATTTCTGCTACATCAGCTGTGGGGTGGACTCTCCCACCTCTATTCTCAACTTGAGAATGTTTGTCGTCCATTATCTGTGGATGAAACGAATCTTGTTCCATCTCATCCAGATGTGCATCAGAATAAGGAACCTCAGTACTCCGATCCATGGCTGAGAGCAAAGACGATCCAGAAATGCGATACCTAAAAAGAAAAATTATGCTTTGATATAAAGTGAAAAAAATGGCATCTGCAGCATCCAAAAAAACAAGATCTATATATTACTTGCCTATGTTCTCGGTGAGCAATGAGATCCTCAATTGGACCAGAAGCAAGAACTTCATGCTGACCTGTAGATGAAGTTCATAAATGAAAATACATGTTTAAACATGAAATGTGACAGATTACCTGTAAACCAGGAATTACCAGTTAAGTACAAAGAGGAATGAGAACCTCAGCCTTAAACATGGCAAAGCCTAAATTAAACATAATGGCAACAGCAGTTAGAGATGAATTCCCAAAAGTAATGACAAACTTGAAGGTTTTTCTTCATTGTAAACTTTGCATGGAATGCAACCAAGTCAGATACCAATTCTTTTGTTACAAATAAGTAAAAAGGAAAACTCAAGAAGAAAAACCTAGAAAATGAGAAGAAATATGTAATCAAATCAATACAGTAGAATTTCCAAAAACGATCATCATTCACATGAAGGAAACAAGGGTTAGGAGTAGTTCAAGTTTTGTAACTGAACCAAAACCAGAAGTACCAAAGATTCTTACTTTCACGAGATAGAATAGAATCCCACAAATGGGTAGCTTTTGATACTAAATGGGAATTCTGACTAGAACTTGATACAAGATCATCCCATAGTTCTCCTTCCAACTTCACTTTATTCCTCAAGTCATGTAGTTTTTCCAGCTCTTGTTGCAAATAAGCCTGACATGCATGTATGTTTCAGAGAAATCTGTGAGCAAACTAGGTATTAGTATAATAAAATTCTTCAAGTAAAAAGCACGACTTTACCTCCTCAGCACAAAGCCCACGAAACTCTGCAGTCATTTCATGAGCCAAATTTGACCACATAGCCTGTCTCTGCACAGCTGTTTCTGCATTTTTAAGAAACCTCCTTCTTTCAAGAGCTATTCTAGCCTGTTTAAAAGAACAGATTCACCACAAAACACAACCATTATAAATAAAAGTAAAGTATGAAACTTGAGACCTAAAGAAAAGATATGAGGTGAGAGCACCCCAAGCTCCCCACCAATAAAAATAAGAATAGGAAATGGAAATCAGAAAGATCATTTCAAAAAGAGCATATAACACTTTGAGTAATGTTTATCTTGACACAAAAGACATGAGATGCATGAAAGACATTCAGCTTCCCCACCATCAATGTAAAATGAAAAAGTCTGGAGTTTAGTCTTTCACGTTATGTTCACCTCATATGGGAGTAGAGATTGACCCACATGCGTATCATCACTACTCCATCGCATCAAATGATGAACTGTGAAAGATTACAGCACCCTAGCTAGTCGTAACATAGTTGGAATTGACTTAATAATTTTGACAAAGAGATCTGTGAAGGTGTTAATATCATTTCATAAGTGCTATCCTCAAGCACTTTGATCAGTGTTTAATACAAGAGGTAACAACATTAGTGTTACCTTAGTTACAGGAAGCAAAGTAGTTGCATGTTGAAAGGCTACATCTGTTATGGAAGCTGGCAATGGATTTGACGCCACATCAACTGCAAATGTCCGTCTATGAACTTCTCGTAAAGCATGCAAAGAAAGTTGCCACAGAAGTTCAACGAATCTGCAGAGTTATCAATAGCTTCTTCAAGTAAGTACTCAATAGACTGCCAGTCTGAAACCTTCTGATTGGTTTTTAGTCAGTTACAAAATATATTGTCTGGGTTCATATTGTAACGGCAAATGCAAAACTGCTTAAACATTAGAACCGACCAGCAAAACCAACTAAACAACAGAAGACGCAGCAGCAATAAAGCCCATTTTTCATCAGCTCTTCCTGACTGAAAAAACACCTAAAAGAGAAACTGAACTTTACAGTTACGACCAGAAGAATTGAACTGTAATATATTTGAACCTAATTGGCTCAATACACACCGAACATTATAATCATATTTTCAGCTCCTTTATCCAGCTATCACATGGAAGCCTTCTATTAGAGGCAGAAAGTGATAAACTTACCTCGGACCACAACAAGTAGCAAGCGAAGAAACCCTTGAATTGCTCCTGGGAAGCGCTCCCTGGGATTCCAGCTCACTAATAATCCCTTGAACAACCTAAATCAGCATAACATTTCTGATTCAAAAATTCCCTATTACAAATAATTCACTGCCGAAATCAAACACAATTAAATCTCATACAAAGCCAATAAAAGAAAAAAGAAAATTGAATTACCTTGCGAAAATCGCGAGACTGCGCTGAATCGAAAATGGGCCACACCTTATCGAAATCCTAAAAGATCGAAACAGCATTAATCAAAACCAGGGCGAAAAATCAATCACTAAAATAATCAATCAAAAAAGAAAAAGAATCAGATTACTTTAGCGGACTGAAGAGGGCCGCGAAGAGAGGAGAGGATGAAGTAGAGGAGCTGTTCGCCCAGTTTAGGGTTGGAGTGGCGGAAGAGTCCAACCCGAGGAGAGGAATTGGAGGGTCCGAGTCCGATGATAGTTGGATCCATACCTAATAGCAAGCAGTTGGTGTACATTGCGCTCTCTAACTCTATCTCTCTCTCCTTCTCTCTGTCCATCGTCATCTAACCAACACTCTCTCTTCCTCCTCTCTTTCTTTGTTTAAGCTTTTGCTCTTCCCTATCGTTTTTTGCTCCTCCTGCTACTGGTTGGCCCTTCTCCCTTTCTTTTCCAAATTTGTTGCTGCTAATGATTTGTTTAAACTGTAAGTCCCCTAAGGTTTTGAATTTACGAAATGGACCCAAAGTTTGTTCTTTTAAATTTTTAAGTGATTTTTTATTTATTTTTTATAATCTAATTTACTATTACTTACTATATATTATTTGATTATTTAATATATTAATTTTAGTAAGAATTATGAATAATTTAATTTTACTTAATAATTTTATATTATGAATAATTTAATTTTGCTTAATAATTTTATTAAATTTTTGTAATTAAATTCAATAAATATATCTTCAAAATATAAAATTTTAAAATTTTGATTTAATAATTAAAATAATTGTATACAAATATTATTTTTATAATAACAATTAATTTTAAATTATTTATTTTGATAAAAAAAATTAATTAATAATTTGTAGTAAATATTATGTAAGACATTAAAATATAAAATTAGCATCCTGCTTATAATGAAGTTTAGACCATTTGATAGTTTATTTTATTGTAATTATTATCTCAACTAAACTTTAATTAAAATTACAATTAATTATAATCTAATATAAGTTGAGGTTAAATAAAACCTAATATTATATATTAATCCTTATTTATTAAATATCTCATATTTGACTTTTAAAATTTATCAAACTTTACAATTAGATGTAATTTTATTAAATTATATTTTCTCTCCTCAACTATTAACTATGATTAATTAGTTTTAAAACACGCTATAAGTGAGTATAAATTATAATCTTAATTTGTGTTTATTACTAGTTTATCTTTAATTTTATAATTAAATAATATATATTCATAAATGGATATTGTCATTTAGCAACAGTTATAACTAATTAATATTACCTTTTCGTGTAACTTTTTTTATAATTTAATCATTTTATTTACAATATTTTGATTAAACATAAAATATGAAATTAATTTATATTCTTCAATCATTTTAGTTTTTCAACATTAGTATTTGATTTTATTAAAGACATTTGAAATTTTATTTTTAAAATATTATTTTATCTTATTTAAAAATTTCTTAAATCAATACTAATCGAAAGTAGTATAATATTTTTCTTTACTCAAACTAAACATTTCTCCTTACTATTTAAAACAATGAATTATATATATATATATCATTCAACAATTTCCGTATAACTCATATCATATCATATCTAATTAATAATAAACAAGATATCTTTGAATATGACATGTCATATTTATTATTGGTCGGGTCGGCCTAATGAGGCCCAACTTCAAACCCAAACTTAAAAAGGCACATGGGTCAATCGGCTCATTTCTCCAAGATAACCTAATTCCTACAGGTATTTACTATATAAACTCATTATCTCGCCATAATAGAGGTACGATTCCAAAAAACCTATTTTCTCTTGAGAAGACTACTAAAAACTCTGACAAATTATTAACTTAAGCGTCGGAGGGGCCTTCCGGGAATCAACCCCCGGCGCGCCTTTATTTGTTTTGCAGGTATTCGATAGTCGAAATCACGCAAGGTTATGGATCAAAACCATGATATTCCGGTCCAGCAAAATCCGGCTGAACCAAGTCCTTTTGAGAGAGAAGAGAAGGGATCACCTTCACCCACCCCTTGTACATTTGCACGTTTTAATTGTGTACTTTATATTTAAATAGAGGTCAAGCTTTAATATTATAGTTTATTTCAACTTTATATATATATGTGCATATATATATATATATATATATATACAGAAAGAAATATTTCAAGCTTAGTTTCGATTCAATTGTTAGATTAGTTCGGTTTCAAACTTAATTATCAAAATTGACTAACTGATTTCAGATTTATATCTTTTTGTCATTCTTATATTTAAAGAATTTAAATTACGTTAAGAATTTATTTAAAAATTTTAAATAATAATTATCAATTAAATTTTAATTGGGAATTAATTTTTTATAATAGATAAATAAAAGAGGTTGAAATGAACAATCTCAATCTTAGTCTTTTAATTTTAACTTTGAGGGTTGTACACCAATTTTTAGTATTCATTCATTTAGACCTTAGAAGATGTTTTTAAAAGGGTTGGTTCACCTTCTACATTTTGAGTCCTCCTGAAAGAGTAGATCACCTTCACCCACCTACCTGCTTGTAGATTTGCACATTTTAGTTGTGTACTTACCTGAGCTTTTTGGTTTTCTTCCTTTTAATTTTTCTGAATTTGTACATATTAGAATTTGTATTCTTCCTCTTTAGTTGATACTGTAGTTGCGAGACCTAAGAGTAATTGGAAGGATTAATCATTACGATCAGTTATAATACGATGTTATCTATTCTAATGTATATTAATAACGAGGTGTTGAATTTATGTGTGGTACAGCAGTCACTTTTATCCTAAACAAAAAGTAAAGGAAAAGGAAGAAGAAGCATTGACTCTTGTTAAGGAATTTTGATTCAAAATGTAAAATCAAGTTATTATTTCTATTATTATATTAGATTAATATAATAACATAATTTTATTGAACGAGTGAAATAAAATAAAAAGTTATAATTAATGATAAAAATTAATATTTAAAAAACTAGATCAGAAATTAAATCAGTAAGATAAGATATTTAAGATTTAAAAGATTTAACTGATATTAGAGCGTTATAAAATTAGATAACGCTTAAATTAAAATAAAGAATTTGAAATATAATTGAAAAAGATCGTATTTATCTATTGAACAATTTAAAGTTTAATTAAAAATTTTATTATAAAATAAAATTTTATTTATTTATTTAAATTTATAATAACTTATTAATTAACAAAAATTAACTACTTAATTAATAAATTGATTAGTTTTTAACAACAAAAATTATTAAGATAAATCGAACTAAACAATTAGATAGTTTAAAATTTTTATAACTAAACTAGTTAAATTAGTTGAATTTTTTAATTATCAATAAAAATAATATCACTTTATGCTAAAAATGAGGTAGACAGAAGTACTCGAAATCGAACCTCATGCTTGAGCTTTAAATTAGTAGGAGTTGGGATGTAGTCCGTCCCTATTGCCAGAATGACTTCCTCTTTATACAGCGATTTGAGACACAACTCGGTGAGGGGAGTAGACGAGGGGAAGGAAACATGGGCCTCCACAACCTTTAAGTTACTAGATCTTCATGGTATGAGTTCGGACATAGGCTCAAAGTATCCATACAAAGAGATGCTCCACTAGCCCATTTAATGTTGGACGTGAGGCCCAACTATGCCCTTCTTTGTCTTGTTCTTGCATGCAGTGCCATATGGATATTTTGTTTTTATTAATATTCAAAAAATGAATTGAAATTTAAATTAATAAATTAAACAAGTTTAAGGTTTAAACGAATTAACTAGTATAGATTATCATAAAATTAATTACAGATTAAATAAAATTAAAAAATTTAAAATATAAATTTGTGAATAAAATATAAATTTTATATTTATATTTACAAAATTTAAATTTTATTTTCAAATTATATTTTTAAGCTTCAAAATTTGAAATAGCTTGGTATGATTAATAAAATTATTATTATATTAGATTACTATAATAACGTCATTTCATTGAGTGAGTGAAATAAAATAAAAAGTTATAATTAATGATAAAAATTAATGTTTTAAAAATCGAATCGGAAGTTAAATCAGTAAGAGATTTAAGGTTTAAGAGATTTAACAGATATTAGAGCGTTATAAAATTGGCTAACGCTTAAATTAAAATAAAGAATTTGAAATATAATTAAAAAAGATTGTATTTACCCATTGAATAATTTAAACTTTAATTAAAAATGTTATTATAAAATAAAATTTTATTTATTTATTTTGATCTATAAGAACTTATTAATTTACAAAAATTGATCTATTAATTAATAAATTAATTAGTTTTTAACAACAAAAATTAGTAAAATAAATCAAATCGAAAAGTTATATAGTTTAAAATTTTATAATCGAACAGATTAAATTGGTTGAGTTTTTTAATTATTGATAAAAATAATATCACTTTATGCAATAAATGAGACAGAAAGAAGTATTTGAATCTCATGCTTGAGTTTTTTTGGTTTTTTGGTTGCTAATGAGGTGTCTTAAGAGGGTCTTAATTATGGAAAGGTATCTTTAAGTCATCAACACTTAAACTAATTCCTGCTTAAGCCAAGTAAGTCCTTTGTGGGAGGTAAAATTTTAGCCTCAAATTTTAAATAGTTGTATACGTAAACTTTAAATTAGTAGGAGTTAGGATCTGGTCCGTCCTATTGCCAGAGTAGACGACAGGAAGGAAACATGGGCCTCCACATCCTTTAAACGTTAAGCTACGAGATCTTCATGGCATGAGTTCGGACCTAGTCTCAAAGTATCCATACAAAGAGATGCTCCACTAGCTCATTTAATGTTGGACGTGAGGCCCAACTATGCTTTTCTTTGTCTTGTTCTTACACGCAGTGGTATATGAATATTTTGTTTTTATTAATATTTTAAAAATGAATTGAAATTTAAATTAATAAATTAAAGAGGTTTAAAGTTTAAAAAATCAACCGGTATTAAATGATCATAAAATTAATTAAAGATTAAATAAAATTAAAGATTTTAAAATATAAAATTGTGTATAAATACATGTATATTGTAAAGAATAATTCAATCAAAGATCAATACTCTTCATTTCACTCTCTATTTTTCAACTAGGTATTTCATTCTCTTCATAATATCATAACTTAAGTCATAAACTTACTGATCTTGGTTTTACCTCATCCAAAGCTAATAGTCTCTTCTTCTTCTTTTTATACTCTACATCAACTCACACCATCTTTCTCCTTGTTTATACGGATGATATTAATAGTTCTTCACAAAAATGTAGTCAAACCATCATTTATGCTCTTCACTCTCAATTCACCATAAAAGATTTTGGCCTCTACACTAATTCCTTGATATTGAACACTTTCATGCCGACCGTTATTTTTCTCACACAATCTAAATACACTAGTGACATTTTTCATTGTACATACTTCGACTCCTCTAAACTTGTCTTCATACTCACAACCCCCTCTCTTCTACCTTCCAAAAACTATGGTCTTCTCTTTCTAATCCCGTTGAATACCGTAGTACTACTGTTATAGCACTACAATATCTTTACTTAACCAAACATGATATCCAATTTGTTGTTAACAAAATTTCCTAATTTTTACATTGTCTTACTTATGTTCAATAGACCGCAGAAAACGCATTCTTCAATACTTGGTGAATTTGGACTCTCTGTTGTTAAATCACTTTTATATTGTGACAATATTGACGCTACCTTCCTTACTGCAGATTTATCTCTTATGTTCTTGCGAAATATATTGAGATCGATATACATGTTATTCGTGATTGGTTGTAAAGAAATTTATTTTCATACGTCATATATTCAGTTTTCATCAACTTGTTGTTCTCACCAAACCGTTGGATTATACTTCCTTATTACAATTCCATCCCCAGCTCAATGTTCTTCCGAAACATTAGCTTGTCGGGCTGATAACAAATCATCTTCTCATTTGAAACTATTTTAGATACACTTATTCTTTTTGTTGGATCG
Organism: Erythroxylum incrassatum; assembly: GCA_026546855.1. Taxonomy (NCBI): domain Eukaryota; kingdom Viridiplantae; phylum Streptophyta; class Magnoliopsida; order Malpighiales; family Erythroxylaceae; genus Erythroxylum; species Erythroxylum incrassatum. Next base: position 3,743,397 of record JANVCL010000003.1, on the reverse strand, counting down.
CTTATGGCCCGAGTATTCACAATACGTTGCGAAAAAGACCATAACACAATAAGAAGTATAACCGAAAATTATAGCATATACGAAAATACCTCTTGACACGGATTGCTTGTTTCTTTTTCAAATTCGTAGACACTGCAATATGCGAATATCCTCTACCGGTATCCACATGAGTATGAACGATCCGGGCAGCGGCTATCGAGTGCTAGCACGTCTTGAAACCCTTTCCAAACACCACACAGTTTTCTCTCAAAGGGTGGCTAGGGTTTTTCTGTCTCCTTCTCTTATTTCTAACGAGACTTAAGTTTCTCTATTTATAGAGAAAACCTAATCCCATTGAAGCCTAATAAGTTTCAGCCCATATTATATCCCATATAATAAAAGCCCGACAACTTAATTCAATCTAGCCCAATAAATATATCCACATATATTTATTCAATGCATAATAGATTAGGCCCAAGAGAATAAGCCCAAATCACATCACTCTTTGTGTGCGGCCCTGTAGGCTCATTTGA
>JANVCL010000003.1:3722015-3736689 GCA_026546855.1 Erythroxylum incrassatum | reverse complement strand
TTATACTACAAGGGCATTTTTGTCATTAACACTAGTTTTTGTTCTGTCCTCTGCAACCAAACACATTTCTGTCCTCATGACAAAGACATTTTTCTCTGTCCTGTCCACTGCAACTAAACATCTCACTGTCTTCAATTCTTGTTCTGTTCTGTCCTCTTCTGTCCCGTCTCATCCTGTCCCTGCCTGCTGAAGATGCTAACCATACGCAGGGAAAGAGATGCTCATTTAATCTTGGACGTGAGGCCCAACATTACTCTTTCTTTATTTTGTTCTTCCACGAATGCTATATGAACACCTTGTTTTATACCAAATTAAAATTTCAGTAAAGTCTTTACTTCTTACATTATACAACTTCCTATAATCTTATATTACATGCAATATACTCACTTGAATATAAAATGCACACATATATAAATAATAAAAAATTAAAAATTAAAAATTGTGACTATTTTGCTAGTTAAAATCAGCTTTTGACTCTACAAAAATTGTCAAATTTTATTAGGAAAGTAACTATCATAATTTTATATTTAAAAGAAAAGGTGAAATTTTTCTAAAATTATTATTTAATTGTGAAATTCAATTTTTAAATTTAGAATTTATTATAAATGATATTAAAATAAGTTTATATTAATATTATATGGCTTGTCACGTCAGCAACGTTAACAATGATATTAACGTTATGATAGATTTGAAAAAATTTAAAAGTTTAAGTATTTACTTGTCACTTTTTAAAATTCAAACTATAATTATAAAATTGAGTAAAGTTTAAAAAAATTATAATTAACTCATATTATATTGAATAGTAACGATGAGAATGGCAAGTGATACCAATAATAAATTTGCGAGCTAAGAACAGTCTCTTACCATATTTATAATTTGATTTCATTTAAAAAGAAAGGAAAATTTTAAATTAAAATTTGATAAAATATCTAAAATTTAAAAAAATTTGAATTCTTAAGTCTTACTTTCAATTTTTCACAAGCATCAATTCAAAATTCTTTTGCACTTGCATACCTAATATGAATAAAATAATTTATTCATATTTAGTTATTATATTATTTATTTTATAAATAATTCATTAAAATAGTTTATATTTTATAAATAATCAATAAAAAATTTTCAATAATTTATAAAATTATTAATTTTAAATAATTATGAGTAATTTTTATGATAAGAATAAGCAAATAAAATAAAATAATTATTAAAGCAATAAATATAAAAGATCCTAATATATAATTTTGATGAAAAATATTATGATAAAAATCACAATATTTTGATAAAAATTTTATAAAATGTTATCTTTTATTATTGATATAAGTTCAAGATTATTTAGATTTCATTTCAATTTTGTAATTTCTTGATTTATCCATTCTCAATAACCAATAAATAAAAATTGCATTCTTATTTCTACCTCTTTACTATTTATTACCAAATAAGAAAAAGAATTCGGTACTCCGAGATTCTTTGTAAAACTTCTGAACAACTATGTTTTGAATTTTAATAATAATATTTAAAATTATTAAATATTTTTAATTTTTAAAAATTAAAGTAATATTATTTTATTTATAATAATATTGATTTATTTAAAAAAATTTAATTTTAATTTAATATTTCAAGCCAAAAGTCGAATCACTGTGCGTTTGATCAAACTAAAGAACCTCAAGGGCCGTTGAGCTGTTCAGTGTCCACCACCCATCTCATCTTTCTTTATATATATTTTTCCTTAAAAGTACGAGGGTTATTATTGAATCTGACCTAACGCTTCCTTTCGAAATATAAATATTCAATTGCTAATTCATATATATATATATATTATAATTATATTTCAGAAGGTGACGACCAGCAGGTTCGAGGAATCGGCCTCTTTATAAAAACATAAAAGAAAGGACTTCTTGGAATCAGCCTCTTTATAAAACCATAAAAGAAAGGACTTGTTGGAATCAACTTTTTTATAAAAATATAAGAAAAAGGATGCTTATAATTAATATACTTTCATCACAAAGCAGAGAGTGGGGTTGTTGACTTGAGTTGACTGTTAACTTTGATGATGATCATATGAAATACGACACCCAATTTGCCACTTGTCGTCTTTTTTATTGTACGGGTTTGATGGCTCCCGTTTGATTAAAGATGCAAACTTTAGCTTAATCGCCAAGGCGCTTGTTATTAAACCGTCGGTTGCGCTTGTATTTCTTTCAAGCTCTTCCTTAGTAAGCAACGTTTCTCTGCAACAGCAACCATGGCGGATGTGAGGGTATGTGACGAGGAGCTTTCATGATGTTTCTCTGCTTCGTTTATCTGCTAACTAAACACCCATTTTGTCTTTTCCTTCGATTTATTTGCTTCTTATGCTCTTTTAGAAGATTGCTAACTTGTACCTATGGCCAGTGTTTTTGGTTTTTTTTTTTTAAAGCTTTCACATTTGCATTCTGCCCAATGCTTATTCATCCATGTCCGTACCGTATTTCAGAATCTTCCAACTCTGTTTCTTGTCTGCTAATTGAATTACTTTGTTTCCCGAAATGAGATATGATGATGGATTTTGTAAGAGCTGTGTACATACTAATGTCGTACTGTTTTACAGGTAACAACAATGGTGGTGAAGGTTGATCTGAAATGCGAGAAATGCAAGAAGAAGATCAAGAAAGTGCTGTGCAAAATTCCTCGTGAGTGTCCCTTTTTCTTTTTTAATCTCCAATTGCATCTAAATTCAGCATGAACACAAAGACAAAGATGGACACTGTAACTTAGTTTTGTTCGTTTGGGATATTTGATTTGTTAACAAGAGAAATTGAGAGTCAGGTGTACGATGAAAAGAACAACGCGGTAATTGTCACTGTGGTGTGTTGCAGTCCGGAAAAGATTAAGCAAAAGATATGTTGCAAAGGTGGTGATATAATTCTAGGAATTGAGATCCTGAAGCCACCAGAAAAACCTAAACCGACTTCAAAACCGCCTGAACCGGTTACCGTGAAGCCACCAGAACAACCTAAACCGGCTCCAAAACCACCATCGCCAAAGCCTCAACCAGCTACACCGACCACGCCTTCAAAACCACCACCACCAAAACCTCAACCAGCCCCGCCGACCCTGCCTCCTCCTGAACCGGTTCCATCTTGCCCACCAAGGGATTGTTGTAGGGAATGTTATGAGGGTTATGGGTGGGGACCATGTTATCGGGGCCACGGTAGGCCACCACCGCCAAAGTCTCAACCATTCCCGCCAGCCCTGCCTCCTCCCGAACTGATTCCAGGCCCATCAAGGGATTGTTGTAGGGAATGTTATGAGGGTTACGGGTGGGGACCATGTTATCAGGGCCACGGTAGGCCACCACCCCCGTGTTATGACTCTTATTATGGTGGCTATGGAAGGCCAGTGTATGACAGCTGGGGCAGCGGATGCCGGCGAGTTTACGTGAGTAAATGCTCTGATTACATCTGTGAAGAAAATCCCACAGCCTGCACAATCATGTAAAGCTTGACAACGAAACTAGAACTACTAGTTGTTGAACAAATCATGCATGCTCATGTGCTTTCTATACTAGATAAATAAAGGTCTCAATATTCTCTCTTTTATAGTTAATTTTAACTATAAAATTATAGTTAAAATTTGAATTTGTCTCTATTCAAATTGAAATTAATTATAGAAATCTGAATTAAATTTAAATTTAAAAATAATTTAATATGATTAATAAAAATATTATTTTATTAGATTAATATAATAACATCATTTTATTGAATTGGTGAAATAAAATAAAAAATTTATAATTAACAATAAAATAATATCATTTTAAGGGAAAAAAGTGCTCGAAATTTAAATTAGTAGGAGTTGGGATTTAGTCTGACCAACTGCCAGAATGACTTCCTTTTCATACCGGAAATAGTAATTGTTGAACAAATCATGCATGCTCAATTGAATTATGTTTAAAATATACATAAAATTCTTAAAATGATATTGGATTACACCGACAATCTGTGAGAAGATAGCTTTTAAAGTCTTTCTTTTCAACTACTCTCCAACCTAAAACAACACAAAACAATAAAACAACCAAAGTCTCGTTATACGCAATTTTTGAAAAGTTTCAATAAATATACAACCTTAGAATATTTTTAATACCTAACTTCAATATATAAATAATTATATATGTATTTATATATATAATAATTAAAAATAAAAAATATATACAAAATTGTGAAATTTTATTAGAAAAGTAAATATATTGAACCGAAAGAACGAGGATAAAAAGTGATAACGATAATAAAATTGTGAGTTATGAACACACTCTTAGCATATTTATAATTTGATTTCATCTAGAAAAGAAAGGAGAATTTTGACCTACAAACTAAAATTTGATATTTAAGATTTAAAAAATAGAAACTATAAATTTAATTGACAAGTTGCCATCAACTGATCAATATGCTTTTCAATAACTCTGCAACCTCTCATAGGGAAAAGGTAGCTCTTTTGCTAGTTAGAACCCCTTTTGGTTCAAACAAAAATTAAGTATCATAATTTTATATTTAAAAAGAGAAGGTGTAAATTTTTATAAACTTATAAAAATTATTAATTAATTCTTTCATTAATTTTTTAAAATTAAAATTTTTACACAAATCTATTATAAATGCTATTAAAGTAAATTTATATTAATATTATGTTAAATCGAGATAATGAAAAGGAAGAGCGATACTGATAATAAAATTGTGACTTCTGAACAGCCACTTGGCATATTTATAATTTGATTTCATTTTACAAAAGAAAGGAAAATTTTGAACTATAAATTAAATTTTGATGAGAATATTTAAGGTTTAAAAATTAAAAATTAAAAATTTTCATATAAAAATAATTATAAATCATAAAATAAAATAGATGAGAGGTAAATTTTATTAATTATTAATTTATAAATTTATAAATTTTTGTAAAATTTGAATGAAATGTTTGATATTCAACCAATCCCTACTTAGAAGATTTGATTAAACCAAACAGAGCTTAGCGCCCATAATTGACCGATACAACAGTAGTGCTTATCTATTGATCTGAAGCTAACTATTTCTTGAAAATGTTTTCGTAATTGGCTTTTGAATAGAGATGGTATTTAGGATCGGGTTTGGTCCCAGTCTATATCAACAGATCATGTTCGAGTTGATCACGTTCGAGTTGAACGTTGCTCGGGTTGTTCAGACCCAACCTAATCTGAGACCTGACAATTATGAGAAAAATAAATCAATATCGTTTTGAATAAAACAATTATTTCATATATAAAAAAGGAATAGCATGAAATTAAACTTGAGTTTTATAAACTTGAAATGCTTTAAGTCAAATTTACACTTGATTTTAAAATATAAAATATTAAAAATTTTGAATGTTTAAACAACTATTTAAAAGGAGTTTTTCATTTGATTATGAATTATTAAAAATAAAATAAAATAACTTTTATTCTTAAATTACTTATTTTTTGTTAGGTTTAATTTAAAAATTTATGTTTAAATTTGAATCAAATTAGATTAAATATATATTTTTATTGTTTAATAATCAAATACTCTTTCTATTCAAATAACGTTATTTTTCATAAAAATTCTAAGCTACAAACTAATTCGGATAAGATAAATCGAAATTAAACCTGAGCTCAAAGTCGAATCATCGGATGTTTAATCATTCTAAGAATCTCAAGGATCGTTGAGCTATTCAACACGCATCTCATGTTTCGATTTTTAATTTTTCCCCCCTTAAAAGTACTATGGCGATACGGCCTACGACGACGTTGCTAAAAATAGTTGATGTAAAGATGCGTGACGCTAGTTCTTAGACACGTGTCATGCAATGCCATAATTTAAAAAGGGTGATGCCAAGATGCGTGACGCTACGTCTTGGGAGTTAGGACACATGTCTGGTTGGCATGTGGGACACCATGGCCCATTATTGAACGTGACCAAACATTGAACACGATTTTTTTTATATAAATAGAAAGCTACTGAAACATATTACATAACTTGTCTACAGAAAATCATTCTCGACGTATCCGTGATAAGTGATTTCAACATCAAATTAACCTAACTTGCGTAGTTGACTAAGCAATCGACGCAACGGCTCCTTCGATATGTCACGAATAATTTTTTCTAGACCGATTATGTAATATGTTCCGGTAATGTTTGGTCACGTTCAATAATGAGAGCCATGAAGTGGGTCGTGAAAACCAAAGACAGGCTCGAGGAGTCGGCAATCAATTTATCCAGGTAACGACAACTTTGATGAAGATCCTATGAAACCCAAATTTGCCACTTGTTCGTCTCTCGTTGGTTTGTTAATGTCCTGGTTTGATGGCTCACGTTTGATTAAAGATGCGAACTTTAGCTTAATCTACAAGGCTCTTGTTATTAACCCGTCCGTTACACTTGTATTTCTTTCAAGCTTTTCCCGAGCAAGCAACGTTTCTGTGCACGATAACAAATCATCTTTTCATTTGAAATTATCCTATGTACACTTATCCTTTTATCTTCATTTTTCAATTGTAATTACATCTTTTTTGTTTTACTCCTCTTATCATATCATTTAGTTTAGATAATATTTGATCATTTATTGTTTAAATTGATCAACCTTATCTACATTTGTGTATAAATACATGTATATTGTAAAAAACAATTCACCAAAAAATCAAAACTCTTCATTTACTCTTTACTTTTCAGCTAGGAATTTCATTCTCTTCATAGTTTCTGAGCTTAAGTCATAAACCTACTTACTTTGGTTTTACCTCATCCAAGGTTAATAGTCTCTTTTGTTTTACTATACATCAACTCAGACCACCTTTCTCCTCGGTTAAACAGATGAAATTACTAGTTCTTCATAACAATTTAGTCAAACCATCATTAATGCTCTTCACTCTCAATTCACCATGAAAAATTTAGGCCCTCTACACTACTTCCCGAGCATTGAACACTTTCATGCCCACCGACATTTTTCTCACACAATCTAAATACACTAGTGACATTTTTCACTGAACACACCTCGACTCTTCCAAACTTGTCTTCACACTCATAACCCCCTCTCTTCCACTTTCCAAAAATCATAGTCTTCTCTTTCTAATCCCAATGAATATTGTAGTACTGTTATAGCACTACAATATCTTTGTTTAACCAAACATAATATCTAATTTGTTGTTAACAAAATTTCTCAATTCTTACATTGTCTTACTGATGTTTAGTAGACCGTAATAAAATGCATTCTTTGATACTTTTGCTCTACCCTGTCCCATAGCCTACAACTCACCAAACTATCAACTTTAACCATCATCGCTTACTCTAATGGTGATTGGGTTGGGTGTCCTAACGATCAAAGATCTACATATGGTTATTACATCTTCTTTATCTCCACCTTAATTTTTTGGAGTTCTAAGAAACAACCTACTGTGACCAGATTTAGCACTAAAGCAGAATACAGGAGTATCTTATACAATCTTGTAAAGCATAATAACGGAACTGAAACTAGTAGTTGTTGCACAAATCATGTATGGTCAATTTAATTATGTTTAAAATATACATCAAATTATTAAAATGATGATAAGTAATTAAAATTTAATTATATATTAACTTTTTATAATAGATACAGGTGGTTTTCACTTTTCACTTTTTAGTTATTCAAACAATAAAGCATTCACTTTCATCCTAAACAATGGGGAAAAAAAGAAGGAAAGGAAAAGGAAGAAGACGCATGGACTCTTGTTTTTAATGAATTATGAAGTGGAATTTTGATTCAAAATGCAAAATCAAGGAATTTTTTCCACTTATACACTCCATTCACTAGCAGGCTCCTAAAGCATTAGGATCAAATTTTAGAAGAGCCAAGAGAAAATTTTAGTGGATTTTATGGTCAATCTATAAGGATTTCAATTACCTTGCAATTATTAAACTCCTTTATCTCAAAGAAGTTATCTCAAGAAGAGGATTTTAATCTAGTTAGACCTTTACAAGATCTAGAGATTGAAGACGTGTTCTTACAAATGAATCCAAACAAAGCTCCAGGTCCTGATGGCCTAATTGGGTTTTTCTTTCAAAAAGCTCAGGAAGAGATTGGAAGGATGGTTAAGCAAGTTGTGAATGAATTGTTAAAGGAGATTAACAAAACCTTTCTTTGTTTAATTCCTAAGACAAGCAATCTTAACTCCTTAAATGAATTCAGACCTATTGCTTCTTCTTTCTTTCTAAGGTGATCTCTGAAATTATAGCAAATAGGCTCAAGGTAGTTTTGAAGAAGTTAGTTAGTAAAAACCAAAATTCATTCATGTAAGGAGGGATAATAGGGGAAAATATCTCCATTGTTTAGGAACTCTTTAGGAGGCACCAAAGGAGAAATTCTCAGCCAAACTATGCACTCAAAATTGACTTCAAGAAGGTACTTCATTGTGTGGAGTGGAGGTTTATACTTATGGTGATGGAGATGAGGGGATTCCCTTTTACAGTCATTAAATGGGTAGAGGCATGTATAACCACCACTTCCTATTTAGTGCTAATGAATGAGGTACCAAGGAGGTTGCTCAAAAGAGCAAGAGGGCAAAGAAAAGTGGACCTTATGTCTCCATATTTGTTCATCCTTTGTATGGAGGTCCTAACTCTATTGTTGCAGTACAATGTGGAGAAAGGAAAAGGGATTTAAGTTCCACAACAAAAGCAAGAAGGTAGCTTTAATAAATCATTGTTTGCTGACGATGTTACTATTTTTCAAGACTCATCTAAATCCACTTAAGGTCTTGATTTCCTCTCTAAAACAATTTACAAAATTTAGGATTAGTAATCAATCTGATAAAGAGTCATTTTGTACTGGCTAATAATGCAGATGGATTAGAAGCTGAGATAGTTGCAATATCTTTTAAGGAAAGGGAATAATATCCTTTTTGCTATCTAGGCCTACCTATCACTACAAGAAGGATTCATTTATATGATAGTTATCCTTTAGTGAAAAAAATACAACAGAGATAAAGCTTTTGACAAATAGGTTCTTATCTTTTGAGGGAAGACTTTAGATAATTAAATCTGTGCTGAACTCCTTGTAAGTTTATTGGTGTGCTAGTATCTTCTTGGCTAAAGGAGTAATGAAGACAATTGAAAAGTTAATTTGGAGGTTCTTATAAGGAAGGCATAACTCTTGAGGGAAGGTTAATGAAAGTTAGATGGGAAGAGGTTTGCAAGTCTAAGAAAGATGGGGGTCTAGGGATAATCCCTATTGCTATTACCAACAAGGTGTTGCGGAAAAATATTTGGTACATTATGTGCAACAAGGATACATTTTGGACAAAGTGGCTTCACTCTTATATTCTTAAAGGGAGATAATTGTGTTCCATTTCCTTTAAAGACACTCGATCTTAGTTTATCAACAAACTTATAAAGCTCAAGGAAATTATTGAGCCAGTAGTGAATTATATAGTGGGTAATGGAAAAAAAACATACTTTTGGTATGACAATTGGACGGGTCATAGTGTATTACTTCAAATTCCTGTAGTAGTACAATGTTGGATTAATCTCCCATTCAATACTAAAGTTTGTGCAGTCATTACTGGTAATAGATGGAAAGAATTTTCAAACCAAGTGACGCACCTAGTCCCCCGATTATTCTCCTAATTATAGAACTCAAGACAACTAATCTTGGTTAAACCAACCCCCTAACTCCTTTTCTAATAAGGCTTGTAGGGAGTGGCTAGCACATGAACAATACAACACAGTTGACTGATACCCTGTAGTCTGGGTTAAGATCTTAAGCCCCAACTCCTCTTGTTTACTATAGTTGGCTATATTGAACAAAATGGCCACGATTGATAAACTTCAATTTTAAACATGTACAACAAATGTGTCCTATGCAAGAACAACTGTGAAACTGGAGACCACCTATTTTTCCAATGCCCCTTTCTAGAGAGCTTATGGAAAAGAATTAAAGAGAAATGTCACTGGAGATGGGAAGGGAATTTACTTATTGACTTATTAGAGAAACTAAAAGATCTGAAGACTGACCCAAAAGGAGATAGAGTTGTATAAATCTTCTTACTTGCTTCTAGTATTGAGTAGATTTGGAAGGAGAGGAATTTGAGAATTTTCAAAGGCAGAGTTCGTTCAAATCAAGAAGTGATAAATTCTCCATTCATGAAGATAAGAGAATTGTTTTTTTCCTCAAAAGAACTTCCTAATTGTAGCGATAATATTGGTAGAGCATGGAATTTGGTCTAAAACTGTGAGATAAACAACCCTAAACATGTAGAACTAAATAACAAGAGGAGATTATGGATTAAGTAGTTACTTGAAAGATGATGATGTCCCAAAGCTGCTTTGTGGTAGCCTTTCTATTGCAAGGTTGGAAAGCATCGTTCTCTTCGGTTGAGAAATGGAGGATGTATACGAGAGATAAGGGAGGAGAAAAGTAAAGAAAGTTTTGGAGAAACCATGACATCTAGTTGATCATTCTTTTAAAATAGCATATGTTTTAGACTAAAGGCTTTATTTAGGAATTAAAAGGATGTTTGTTTTCATTTTTGTTTTTGATTTTAAATTCAGTAAAAAAATTTGTTTGTTTGAGTTTTTAGTTTTTATTTTTTATTTTGGTTTCTTCTAGTTTTCAAAAATTATGAAAACCATAAAATGTGATTTTTGTTTCATGTTTATGTTTTTTTCATAATCTAATTTATCATCATTTAAATATATATTATTTAATTATTAATAAAAATTATAAATAATTTAATTCAAGATTATATATTTAATAAATTAAAATTAGTAATCAATAAAAATTATTTTATTTTATTTTACTTTTATAATTAAATTATATATAATTAAAATTTAATAATTATTAGTGAATATAATTAAATTTAAAATATATAAATATTTGAATAAAAATTGATTTAATAATTAAAATATATTTCAAATAAATATTAATCTATAAATGAAATTTAAATTTTAAATTATTTATTTTATTAAAATAACATAATTTTATTAATAATTTGTTAATAAATATGATATGAGAGATTAAATAAATTTATTTATTTAAAAACAATTATCTTTAAGTTTTATCTAATGTGTAATTATTATCAGTGATAAAAATATAACTATATTAATATTAACAACCAAACAAATTTTTGTTTTATTTGAAAAAAAACATAAATGAACAACTGAAAACGAAAACTAAAAATTACAATAGAAAAACGTAAGTAGAACCAAATGGCACCTAAATTTTTTTGGTTAGGCGAATAATGCTTAGCTAGTTTGGTTGTTCATTAAAGCATATGCAAACAATTTCATTAATATACTTTAATTTTATTTAAAAAAACTAAACAGAGCTTGGCGCCCATAATTCATCCATATATACAACAGCACTTATTTGTTGGTTTGAAGCTAACTATTCCTTGAAAACACTTATCCTAATTTTAAAATAGTTAAATGATTATTTACATTAAAATTATTGATTTAATTTTGAATTGTTAATTTAACAATTTATTTATTTGACAGATGTAATTTATTGATTATTATTTATTTCAAAAAATTATTTAATATGACATATATATCACTTACTGTCTAATTAAATACGAATTAAGACTCAACTTAATTTGTATATTTACTTTAAATAAAATAATTAATTTATTATAATTATCATAATTTTTAGTTCGAGTTAAATTTAATAAATTTAAATTAAATTTAAGAATTATGTTAATAATATTTGATTCTTTTATATGAATATTCTTTTATAAAGATAAAACTTGCCACCATAATTTTTTTTGAGCATTCACTAAAATAAATCTCATTTACAAACAATAATTCTTATGCCATACTTTGAATTTTCACAAGCATCAATTAAAATTTCTTTTGTACCGGCATACAAGGTTAGAGCGGAACGCCAGCTCCTAAAATTAATATTAATAGAAATGATACAATTATATTTCAAGAATTTCTTGCTAGATACAAGCAAATTAAAGATAAAGAAATTCATTGTGAATTTCGTAATGTACTTATTATCCATGTGCGTACCATATTTCACAATCTTCCAACTCTGTTTCTTGTCTGCTAATTGCAGAACTTTGTTTCCTGAACTGGGATATGATGTTGTATTTTGTAAGAGTTGTGTACATACAAGTGATGTACTATTTTACAGGTAACAACAATGAAGGTTAAGGTTGATCTGAAATGTGAGAAATGCAAGAAGAAGATCAAGAAAGTGCTATGCCAAATTCCTAGTGAGTGTCTCTTTTCCTTTTTTAACATCCAATTGCTTCTAAATACAGTTTGAACATGAAGATGTATTCAATAACTGAGTTTTGTTCGTCTGGGAATTTAGATTTGTGGTTAAGAGAAATTCAGAACTAGGTGTATGATAAAAAGAACAACGTGGTGTGTTGTAGTCTGGAGAAGATTAAGAAAAGGATATTATGCAAAGTAGTGATATAATTATGGGAATTGAGATCCTGAAGCCACCGCCTCCAAATCCTCCTAAAAATGATCCAGTTCCACCTAAAGAGGATTCAAAATTGCAGGAACTGCCATCAAAGCCCGAATTACCACCACGATGCGATTGTTGTAGGGAATGTTTTGTGTTTTATGTGTGGGGACCATGTTATCAGGGCCACAGTTGCTCGTCACCACCGTGTTATTGTTCTTGTCACGATTGCTATGGAAGGCCAGCGTGTGACTGTTGGGGCAGTGGATGCCGGTGGTGTTATGTGATCTGTGAAGACAATCTCACAGCCTGCACATTCATGTAAAGCTTGACAACGGAACTGAAACTAGTCATTGTTGTACAAACCATACATGGTCAATTTAATTATGTTTAAAATATAATTATGTTTAAAATAATAAAGCTTGACAACGGAATTGGAACTAGTAATCGTTGCACCAACAACGCATGGTCAATTTAATTATGTTTAAAATAATACATAAAATTATTAAAATGATGAAAAGTAATTATTTATTAACTTTTTATAATAAATAAAATGGTTTTTAGTTGCGCAAATAGTAAAGGAAAATTCACTTTTATCCTAAATAATGGGGGAAAAAAGTAAAGGAAAAGGAAGAAGAAGCATTGACTCTTGTTAAGGAATTTTGATTCAAAATGTAAAATCAAGTGATTATTTCTAATTATACACTACAATACTGAAGTCTTAATTTTTCAAATTAAGAAGTGTTTTTGATAATTGTTCTTACACCTTAATCAAAATTCGTAGAGACAGCAGAATAATTAGGAATTTTCAGTTCAAAGTGAAATTAATGAGTTGGTTGTCTCATATTGGTTGGGGACAATAATTGAGGTAAGACTCTTGCTTATATAAGGAGGTTGTTATCTCCTTGTTTAATGCACCAAACAAAGTCAAATATTTATATGACAAATTTAACTCTAGTTAAATTCTTCTTTTGAGGTGAGAGTTGTAGAATTTGTCTGGGGTATTTCTTTGTGGGTGTGTTGGTGTATTAGGGGATTGAGTGAGAGAGAAAAGACTGTGATTGTAAGGATTTTTCACATTGTGGATTTTCATCTTAGTGTTCGTGGTTTTTTACCGGTTTGGAAGTTTCCACGTAAATTCTCTTTTGTTATTATTTTCTGATATTTTGTCTATCAAATATCTTAGGTTTGGGAGGTCTAAATTTCAGACAATTGGTATTAGAGTTAAGGTGTGTTTTTCTTGAAAATTTTAAGTATGCTCTGTGGTCGCAGTTTTGATTGATCTTCCACATCAGAAAAGATTTTCTTAAGAAAGGTTCAATTGGAGCAGTGGAGTTTTTGTGTGGTAGTACATGTCTAGGAAAGTTTTGGCTAAGGAAATACTTGGTATTTAAGTGTGTTCGTTGTGACCCACCTCTCTTTACTGGGAATTTTTCTGGTGTACTATTCATTTATACGGTAAAATTCATCAAGGCAGAAGAGTACAAGAAAAATGTCAGGAGATAAAGCTTTGAATCCTCTTAGATTTAAGGTGGAGAAATTTGACGGGAGAATCAATTTTGGCTTGTGGCAAGTGCAAGTTAGGAACATTTTGATTCAATCGGGGTTACACAAGGGATTAAAAGGCAGACAAATCTCTGATATCAGTACAGACAAATCTAGTATGAACAATGAAGATTGGGAGGATCTGAATTTGAGAGCAGCAAGTGGGATACGAATGTGTTTGGCTAATAATTTCCTTGCGAAATACATGGAACATCTACAGCAAAGGAGCTCTGGGAAAAGCTCGAGGAGTTGTATCAAACAAAGGGCATCTCAAATCGGGTGTATTTAAAGAAACAGTTTCATACATTGCGGATAACGGAAGGTACTACAATTTCATATCATTTAAGTGTTCTCAATGGGATCATTTCTGAATTGGAGACGATTGGAGTTCGTATAGATGATGAGGATCAAACTTTAAGACTCACCTGGTCTTTTTCACTTTCATATGAACACATGAAACCGATTTTGATTCATGGGAAGGAGAAGATTTTTTTTTTCTGAAGTTGCCACAAAACTCTTTTCAAAAGAGAAAAGACTGAGTTGTGGAAGAAATGTTCCTCTTGAAAACTCAGCTTTGGTGGTAGCTGGATATCGGAAGAAGAACTCCATGAAGAAAAATGCAGTATGCTTAACGTGTGGACAATCTGGGCACGTGAAGAAAAATTGTTCGAGAGATGGAGCGAGTTCGACAAAAGGCTCAGGGTCAGTTAATGGAGAAACTGACAATGTCGCT
>JANVCL010000003.1:3602471-3615511 GCA_026546855.1 Erythroxylum incrassatum | reverse complement strand
AAAATATTTTTAAGCTTCAAAATTTGAAATAGCTTTGTATGATTAATAAAATTATTATTATATTAGATTAATATAATTCTCGGAATTGAGATCCTAAAGTTACATAAAAAGCCTAATAAAAAACCAAGGAAAATGGAAAATCTAAACATGAATGGGAGAAATAGAAAATATTAAGTAATTGTTTCAATAACTTAAGTTATTGTGGTGAAATGTACCTAATAAAAGCCCCATAACTCAAACAGAAAAAACCTCCAAGGGATGGTTGCGGGGAATGTTCTGAGGGTTATAAGTCAGGGTCACGTTAGGCCACCACCATTCTCTTATTATGGTGGCTATGGATGGTAAGTGTATGATTATAGGGGTACTGGATGGCGTGATTATTGGGGTAGTTGATGGCGGGATTATTGGGGTAGCATGATTTGTAAAGAAAATCCCACAATCATACAAAACTTGACAACATAATTGAAACTAGTAATTATTGCATATATTATACATGGTCAATTTAATTATGTTTAAAATAATACATAAAATTCTTAAAATGATAACAATTAATTAAAATTTAATTATGTATTAACCTTTTATAAATAGATAAAGTGGTCTTTAGTTTCTCGAACAATAAAGCAAAGCAGTCACTTTTATCCTAAACAATGGAAAAAAGGTGAAGGAAAAGGAAGAAGCATTGGCTCTTGTTTTTAACGAATTTTGATTCAAAATGTAAAATCAAGTAATTATTTATACTTAGACATTTCGATACTAAAATAAGTCTTAATTTCTACAACTGAGAAGAGTTTTGATAATTTTTCTTGTCTTTCAAATAAAATTTGTACAGAATCTAAAATAATTTCAATTTGTTTAGATTCTAATTGAAATTAATAAATAAATTTTGTTTTAATTGAAATTTCAATTTAAATTTAAATTAAAAAATTTTAAGCTTTAAATTTTAAAATAGCTTGATATGATTAAAAATTATTATTTTATCATATTAATATAATAACATCATTTTATTGAATGGGTGAAATAAAATAACAATTATAACTAATGATAAAAATCAATGTTAAATTAAACCGAAGTTTATCCAATAAAACAAGATTTTTAAAGTTTAAAACGTTCAATCAGTATTATACTGTTATAAAACATTGTCCTTATATTTATGTTTAATTTAAAATAATTATAAAATAAAGATTAATTAATTAATGTTAATTTATAAGAATTTATTAATTAATAAAAATTGACCTATAAATTAATAAATTGATCGGTTTTTAAAAACAAAAATTATTAAATAAATCGAACATAAAAGTAAAAAATTAAATTTTTATTAACAAAATATGAAAAGTTTTTATAAAATAACGTTATTTTGAATAAAATGATTATTAATATATCAAAAATAATGGAAGGAGGAATACTATAAAAATTGAACTTGAGTTTTATTATTTTGAGATATTTAAATTAAAATTTACAATTAATATTAAAATATAAATATTAAAAAAACTTGAACCTTTAAACACCTATTTAAATTGAGCTTTTCATTTGATTATAAATTATTACAAATAGAATTAAATATATTTTTAATAAAATATTTATTTTTTTGTTAGGTTTGATATTCAAGTCTAATTTTAACTTTAAAATATGTGTTTAAATTTGAGTTGAGCCAATTAAATATATTTTTTAATTTCTAAAACTTAAAAATATCAGTTTATTTAAAATAGTTATATTTTATTTAAAACTTTTAACATTTAAACTTATGCGGATCAGATAAGTGGAAATTGAACCTGAGCTCAAAGTCGGATCACTGGATACTTATCCATACTAGGAATCTGTTGAGCTGTCCGCCACACATCCCATGTCTCGTTTTTTCTTAAACCACTAGGAGCCACAGAGATGGTGACTTTGTTTTTTGTTTTTGGTAAAAACAAAGATGGTGACTTTGATCTTTAAGGAACACTTTAAGAGTCCGTCCCCAGGGTGGCCCCTTCTTAGGCCCAGGCCATAACTTAAGTTGGATCACTGGATGTTTGTCCAAACTAGGAATCTGTTGAGCTGTCCCTCCCCAGAGTGGTCACTTCTCATGCTCAAGCCATAACTTAAGGGTATGTTTAGTTGTGGGTGAAGTAATGAAAGAGAATGGAATAAAATGGTTCAAATGACTCAGGTCATTATTTGGGAGTTTATTTTGAAACAAGATGGAATGACAATTAATGGCTTTGGAAGCCATTCTTTGCCATCCAAAATTTAATATTTTGTGACATTCCAAATTGGAGGCTCAGGGATGGAATGACATGACTTACCTTTCAACCCTTAATTTAATGACAAAAATATCCTAAAAAATTAATAAAATTACAAACCCAGTTTATCAAATACATACGCGGCTACATGTTACTATGTTCATTGCGTTTCTTCTTCAACTGGCTTCTTTCATTTACGAACGTTTTCTTCCACATTTTTCATGCATGGAACCATCTTTAATTTGAGCTTCAAACTTATCTGTTCACAAATCTATGCAAAATTCTCTGTATGAATAAATACCTAACGAAGAGTACAGTGCGATGAGGGTTAATGAAAAAGAGCAAGAAAGTTGATTGCTTATATAGGAAAATGACAAAACTATATTCTGGGCATCCTACAATTTGAAATGCTTTGGGTTATTAAAATAGTTTCATGGCAACTATGCATATTTTATTACAAGAGTAATTTTGGAAAAAATATTACAAGTCATTTCATTTCATTCTTTTTTAGTATCACTTTCAAACAATGGTCAAAGGAGTCTCCCTCTTATTTTATTTAAACTTCCAAACAATAGAGTGACCCATTTCATTCCACTTCATTCCATTCTATTCCATTAATTATCATTCCATTCCATTCTACTTTAAACTCTCAAATATACCCTAAGGGCGATGGAAAGATGTGTGACCCTAGGTCTTGGGACACGTGTACGGTTTGCATGCGAGCTGACATGGCTCAGTATCGAATCCGACGAAACATTGGAACAGATCCTATCCGGAATACAAATATTGAATTGCTAATTCATATATATACAGAAGGTGAAGTGGGTCAATCAAAACTGGCACATGCAAACCAAAGAGAGGCTCGAGGAGTCGGCAATCAATCAATTAAAAGGGACAACCACCATCATATGCTTTATCTACAAGGCTCTTGTTATTAACCCGTCGGTTACACTTGTATTTCTTACAAGCTTTTCCCAAGTAAGCAACATTCTCTGCAACAACAGCCATGGCGGTATGTGATGAGGAGCTTTTATGATGTTTCTCTGTTTCGTTTATCTGCTAAACACCCATTTGGTCTTTTCCTTCGAATTATGTGCTTCTTATGTACGTTTAGAAGATTATTAACTTGCACTTGTGGCCAGTGTTATTGGTTTTCTTCACTTTTACATGTACTGATGTACACTCTGCCCAATGCTTATTCTTACATGTCCGTACCATATTTCAGAATCTTCCAACTCTGATTATTGTCTGCTAATTGCATTACTTTGTTTCCTGAACTGAGATACGTTGGATTTTGTAAGAGTTGTGTACATGCAAGTTTTGGTCTGTTTTACAGGTAACAACAATGGTGATTAAGGTTAATCTGAAATGCGAGAACAATAAGAAGAAGATCAAGAAAGTGCTATGCGAAATCCCTGGTGAGTGTTTTTTCTTTTAAAAATCTCCAATTGCGTCTAAATTCAGTATAAAGGTAAAGATGGACACAATAACTGAGTTTTGTTTGCCTGAAATTTTGGATTTGTGAACATGAGAAATTGAGAACCAGGTGTACGATGAAAAAAACGACGAGGTAACTATTACTGTGATGTGTTGCTGTCCGGAGAAGATTAAGAAAGAGATATTCTGCAAAGGTTGTTGTATAATTCTGGGAATTAAAATCCTTCCGCCACCAGATCCGCCACCGCCTCCGCCTCCGCCTCCGCCTCCGACTCCTCCTCCCGAACAACGCGATTGTTGTAGGAAATGTTGTGTGATTTATGTGGGGGGGCCATTTTATCCAGGCTACAGTTGGCCATGGCCACCGTGTCATTGTTCTTGTCACGGTTGCTATAGAAAGCCAATCTGTAACTGCAGGAGTAGTGGATGCTGAAAGTGTTACGTGATCTGTGAAGAAAATCTGACAGGAGCTAATAATTGTTGCACAAACCATGCCTAGTCATTGTCCTTGTCATGTGATGATGATCTAGCTGGTTGGCAATTCCAGTCAGATTCTTGGTGGGTTTTTTAATTATTATACAATATATTTTATGTAAGATTCTGTTACAAGGAAAGATTAATAAGCAACGTGTGACCTGGACAATATAGTTGTTTTGTACTAAGGGCGTAAAAAAGTTTTCAAATAATAAAATTATGTGCTAAAAGTACATAAGAAGCACATAATTCGATTTGGCAGCTAAAATTTTTATGTACTTTTATTAATTATGTGCTAAAAGTTTTCAATACTTCTTATCTGTCAAATTTTCAATTAATAAAAGTTTCTACTTTCTATTATTGTATAGTCACGGTCGATATCTTTTTCCTTCGTTGATCTAATCTACTATTTATTTTCTGACAAAGAAAGTAAATCCTATCGTTGAATAGGATTTACTTTTGCATCATAATAAGTTAGTATCAGGGATAGGATAACTGAACTATTCAATTTTTCAATTTTAATTTATTTCTCTAAAATTTTAAATTGAGTAATTAATTTTTAAAACTTTAATAGTTAATTCTATTAATAATTTGTTGATTTAATTAACTAAAATTTGTTGTTTATAACGTATAATGTCGATTTGAAAAAACAATGCTCATGATTAAATTAGAGCTGATAGAAATTATTAAGTGACTGTTTCACTACAATAGTTTAAGCTGTCATGTGAGGTCGACTTAATTAGTTTTTATTATATTTGCTAACACACTCCCTCAAGTCAAAGCCTTTTGGGCTTGAAACTTGCATAGGCTCACTCTACCTTATGCTGAATCATAGATGGGTGGTAAGATTTGAACTTATAACCACTTGGTCACAAAGACTTTAATATCATATTAAGTGACTGTTTCACGACAATAACTTAAATTATTGTGTGAAGCTAACTTAATTAGTTTTATATATTCACTAAATTTTTTTAAAGTAAACACCTATATAGTGTGAATATCAAAGATTCTTTTAACCAAATCAACAAATTATAGATGAATAAATTATTAAGATTTTAAAAAATTAGTCATTTAATTTAAAAATTTTAAAGCTGAAATTGAATAGGATTTACTTTAGGATTACTTAGCTCCCGTTTGATTAAAGATGCAAACTTTTTCTTAATCTAGAAGGCGCTTGTTATGAACCCGTCGGTTGCACTTGCATTTCTTTCAAGCTCTTCCCGAGTAAGCAACGTTTCTCCGCAACAGCAGCCATGGCGGATGTGAGGGTATGTGATGAGGAGGTTTTATGATGTTTCTCTGCTAACTAAACACCCATTTTGTCTTTTCCTTCGAATTATGTGCTTCTTATGCTCTTTTAGAAGATTGCTAACTTGTACCTTTGGCCAGTGTTTTCGGTTTTTTTTTTTTTACTTCTACATTTACAATCTGCCCGATGCTTATTCATCATCCATGTCCGTACCGTATTTCAGAATCTTCCAACTCTGTTTCTTGTCCGCTAATTGCAGTACTTTGTTACCAGAACTGAGATATGATGATGGATTTTGTAAGAGCTGTGTACATACAAGAGTCGTACTATTTTACAGGTAACAACAATAGTAGTTAAGGTTGATCTAAAGTGCGAGAAATGCAATAAGAAGATCAAGAAAGTGCTGTGCAAAATTTCTCATTTAATCTCTACTTGTAAAATTTATTCTATTTATCGACGAATAACTAATAGCTATTGGTAATGATAATATTAACTTACCGACGAAATAATCAATTCTATCGATAAGTTTACCGATAAACATATCCAATTTTTCGGTAATTTTATCGACCGAAGGCAGCATACAATAAACGTCGGAATATTCATCAACGGTTACACAAATTTCAGTTAGTAAATTTGAGACAGACATTTCGTAATTTGTTAAAAATTATTACCTATGGTTGTTTCATTATTTTATTAATATTAAAAATTTAATTTTAATATACTATTTCAAGCCAAAAGTCGAATCACTGTACGTTTACTCATACTAAGAATCTCCGGGGTCGTTGACCCGTCCAGTCCAGTGTCCACCACCAATCTCATTTTTCGTTTTATATTTTTTGTCCTTAAAAGTAGTAGGGTCATTATTGAATATGTCTGCAAACTTCTGTTATATGAATTAGCAATTCATATATATATATATATATATTATATGAATTGCTTATATTACAGAAGGTGACGGCCGGCAGGTTCGAGGAAACGGCCTCTTTATAAAAACATAAAAGAAAGGACTTGTTGGAATCAGCCTCTATAAAACCATAAAAGAAAGGAATTGTTGAAATCAACTTTTTTATAAAAATATATGAAAAAGGATGCTTATAATTTATATACTTTCACGAAGCAGAGAGTGGGGTTGTTGACTTGAGTTGACTATTATCTGAGAAGCGGTCAATCAAAACAGGCAAATGCAAAGCAGGACGCGAGATCTTCTGTTATAGTTAAATTTTAAATTTGCCATGATTTAAGTTGAAATTAATTATAGAATTTTGAATTAAATTTAAATTTAAAAATAATTTAATATGATTAATAAAAATATTATTTTATTATATTAATATAATAACATCATTTTATTGAAGTAGTAAAATAAAAGAATAAGATAAAAAATTTATAATTAACCATAAAATAAAAATTGAGACATAAAGAAGTGCTCGAACTTTAAATTAGTAGGAGTTGGGATCTAGTCGGACCAACTGCGATAATGACTTCCTCTTCATACTAAAACTAATAATTTAATTATATTTAAAACATACGTAAAATTCTTAAAATGATATTGGGTTACAGCGTGAGAAGATAGCCTATAGAGTCTTTCTTTTCAACTACTCTCCAACCTAGAACAACAACAAAACAATAATACAACCAAAGTCTCGTTACACGCAATATTTGAAAAGTCTTATCCATAACTAAAAGAGAATATTTTTAATAGCTAACTTCAATATATAAATAAATAGATATGTATTCGTATATATTAAAAATAAAAAATATATATACAAAAATTATGAAATTTTATTAGAAAAGTAAGTATCATAATTTATATTTAAAAAGAAGAGGGGAAATTTTAATAAATTTATAAAAAGATTATTAACTAATTTCTAATTAAGAATTAATTATTTTAAAAAATTTTAACTTAGTTATACTATAAATAATATCGGAATAAATTTCTATTAATATTATATTGAGTGAAAAGATGAGGGTAAAGAGTGATACTGATAATAAAATTATGAATTATGAACACACTCGTAACATATTTATAATTTGATTTCATTAAAAAAAGGGAAAAATTCGAGTTAGATACTAAAATTTAATATCTAAGATTTAAAAAATAGAAACAATAAATTTTCATATAAAACATAGTTCTATATAATGAAAAAAAAGAAAGGTAAAATTATTAATTAACTTATCAATTAATTATTTATAATTTCATGATTTTTTAAATTTTGCTATTGAACTAAACCGTACCAGATAGAGCTTAGCGGCCATAATTTCTTGATCTTTTTATATTTCTTCTTTATAAAGATAATTGTAATCATAATTATTAATTCGAATTAAGTTTAAAGGATTGAAATTGAAATTAAAAATTACGCTAATAATATTTGATACTTTTATATTTTTCTTTATAAAGATAAAGTTTACAACCATAATTTTTTTTAAGCATTCACTAAATAAATCGCATTTACACCCAATAATTCTTAAGCCTTACTTTTAATTTTCTCAAGCATCAATTCAAATTTCTTTTGTACTTAATAGTTACGTTAAGTACTGGTCTGTGGTTGAGATAGAGACAGTGACCTAGATGAACGCTACCCCTTGGGCTTGACCCACAACACCAAACCATAATTACTTAGAAGTTACGCTTTTCTTTGCTTTCAAAAGCTTACAGTCTTGGGCAAATCTCGGAGCTCGCGTACTCTCCAGTCTCCTTCGACACCTTCTCACATATTGTCGGTGTAACCTGATAAAATGTAGATGACCGTAAGAAGATAATGAAAAGTCCATCTCTTTCATGAAGGTTGAAAATTCGAGTTGGTATTTACACTAGAGACAAGTCCTTCAATATCTATTTGCAATTACTATGGAAGTGCTTGACTCAACTATGCATTGCTGAAAGCAGAAATTTCAAGTATCATCACCAATGCAGAGAACTAAATATCACTCAAATTGCTTTGGTAGATGATTTGCTCATGCTCTGTGCTAATGATACAATTTTAATTGGAGTGATCTTAAATTCTTTACAAAAATTTTAAGAAGTATCAGTGCTGAAATTCAATCCACAAAATAGCTCAACTTATCTGTCTACACAAAATAATGAAACCTTAGCAAATGTGATTACAAGTGCAGGCCTTGCCATTCATTAGTTACCTCTTACCTATTTGGGAGTTTCCATCTCTACTAAGAAACTAAAAGAAGCAGAATGTCGACCTTTCCTTGACAAAATTTATAGAAAAATTTCCAATTGAAGCAACAGATAGTTGTCGTACGGAGCTAGATTGCAGCTTGCTATTTCCATTCTTAATAATTTACATATTTTATTGGTTGTCGCATCTAGCCATTCCTAAGGGTGTTCTAAAGAAGATAGATAGGAGTATAAGAGATTTCATATGGCATGGACAAAATTCAAATATAAGGAAAATTTCTAAAGTTAACTTTAATAAGGGAATATTATTCATCCACTGTACCCATCACATACGCCTCATCATTGTACAATAACTAACTGTACGAGCATATTATTTGTTATACCTATAAATATCTTCACTGTATACTCTCTTTCTGTTTTCAATCTTTTTCACTCATTTGTGTATATATACGTAAAGCAAGAATAATAACAGTGAGCTACCTTTTCCATTGTCGTCTTGTTTTCGTATATGGTATCAGAGCCATAAAAGCTCCAACGAGCACCTCCTCTCTTCGATCCACTCTTTCCATCAAAATGACTTCTTCAATCTCACCAGATATTTTTCCCACCCAGACCATCCCATCCAACGCGTCATCTAGTGAACTCGTGGCCATCAATGTCACCTCTCTCATACCTATTAAACTCAACCCTCACAACTATGTCGCCTGGGCTAAACAGATGGAGTCTCTCCTTATCGGTTATGGCCTTCAAGGATACATTACCGGATCCATTCCACCACCCTCTCCTACCTATATCGTTGACGGTAAAGAAACAGAAAACCCAGCTTATATTCATTGGTTCCGACAAGACCAGCTCCTCTTGTTGGCTATTTTGGGCTCCTGCGATAATGATGAGCTCTATCATCTCGCAAGCCACCTCTTCCCGTGAAGCTTGGACCCAGCTTCGCACTGCCTTTGCCAATCGTTCTCGGTCTCGTGTCCTCCATCTAAAGGAAAAACTTTCCACCATGTCTAAAGGTACGACCTCTATTTTGGAGTACCTTAGGTCCATTAAGGTTGTTGCCGATGAACTTTCTCTGATTGGTTATCCTCTAGATGATGTCGATCTTGTCCTATACTGTTTATCGGGTCTAGGACCAGACTTCAAGGACATCGCCACTGTCCTGCGAGCCCACCCCTCACCCTTATCTTACGACCAGATTTATGAACAACTCCTTAACCATGAACTTCAGCTCCAAAAAGACGACAAACCCTCCAACACCATCTTGTCTGCTCATTATGTTCACAAATGTTCCTCCTTTGGCAGTACTCGATTAAAGTCTTCTACTCAGGGAAATCAACCCAAATCCAACCCATCATTGAACCTCTCCACTCCTAAACATAATGATATCTGTCAATGGTGTGGCAAGTGTGGTCACATTGCCAAGTTTTGCTTCAAGATCGACAACAATCCTAACATTACCCATCATTCCATTGCCTTTAATACAAAACCCACTGCTCATGCTGTTAACTTGTCTGCCTCGCAAGATCCTTGGTTGTTGGACTCCGGTGCTTCCCATCACATTACCAATGATTTCTCCAATCTTTCCCTTGCCACTGAATATCCAGGTTCGGATCATCTTCATGTTGCCAATGGTAATACCCTATCTATATCCCATACTGATACTGTTACTTTACACTCTTCTCACACATCCTTTACATTTCCCAACGTCCTTTATGTTCCACAGATTAATCACAAGTTACTATCCATCTCTCAACTTTTTCACAATAATAATGTCTCTGTTGAATTTTTTCCCTCTTGTTTCAAAGTGAAAGCTCTGGGAACAGGACGACACTGCTTCAAGGACAAAATGACAACCATGTTTACAAACTCTGCACCACTCCACCCCGTGCTCTTACTGTTACCTCCACCCTCTCTCCTGCATGTTGGCATCGTCGTCTTGGGCATCCTGGTTCTCGCACTCTCCACAAAGTTCTCTCTGCTCATCACCTGACCTCTTCATGCCTCCCCTCCTCCTCATGCACTACTTGTCTTCAGAATAAAAGACACAAGTTGCCGTTTTTCCAGTCCAGTCTTCGCAGTGAGCGTCCCTTACAACTTTTATATGCTGATGTATGGGGGCCTACTCCCTTTCCTTCTTTAGACAATTTTCGATATTACGTTATCTTTGTCGATCATTACTCTCGCTATGTTTGGCTTTATCCCATTAAACAGAAATCCGACGTTTTCACTGATTTCACTAAGTTTAAAGCTCTGGTTGAAAATCACTTAAACACAACTATATAAGTTTCGCGTTATCTTTTCGTGCTTTGTATGGAACGTCTGGGCCATCTCATCACTACTTATGTTTCATGAGACAGTTAGAAGCCTATTAAATTAAGTCGCAGAGGCCCCCTTTTATCACACCTGTTTTTTGCCGATAATCTCATCCCATTTCGAAGCTTCAATCGACCAAGTTTTGGTCATTTGTGACACCTTGACTAGGTTTTGCACAGCCTCGAGGCAACGGATAAGTCAAGACAAATCTCACCATCACTCAATAGCACTCATTCTTAACAAAGAATTGGGCTTCAAGCAGATAGCAGATTTAGGACGCTATCTTGGAGTACCGTTATTGCATGAAAAAGTCAATAACATAACATACCAATATATACTTGACAAAGTACAACATTGTCTTTCAGGATGGCAAGCCAATCTTTTGTCGTTTGCAGGTCGCATCACCTTGATCTAAGTCAGTCATTTCTGCGCTTCCTACTTATACAATGCAGACAGCCCGTCTTCCTCAGAGTTTATGTGACGAATTCGAGAAAATCATGAGAAACTTCTTATGGGGCTCCTCTCCTGGTAATTGAAATATTCACCTCGTTCATTGGGACAAAGTATGCCAACCAAAAGATCTGGGTGGGCTTGGGATTCGTAACATTAGAGCCACTAATGACGCCTTACTTACAAAGTTAGGGTGGGCACTAATCTTTAAACCTAAAGCTTTATGGGTGCGAATACTGTTTGCTAAGTATAACTTTGATGTCAACAACACCCCTACCTCTATTAATACTACTGGAGGCTTAATGGTTTGGAAGAGTATCAAAGCTATCTAGCCCAACGTGATACAGGGCATGAAATGGATGATCTGTGACAGTTCTAAGGCTCGTTTTTGGTTGGATCCTTGGGTTGCAAATATGGGACTCCTTTTACCACATGCCAATAATCCAATTCCCCAATCTGACCTTGATCTACATATTCACCACTTTATGGATAACACAGGTCATTGGAATGGGGATGCACTTCAAACTCTGCTGCCCCCTCTATTTGTCTGTCAATTGCGGGAACCTTTTCTCCCAAGCCCTACCTAGGGAGGGACAAGCTTATATGGGGCCCATTGAATATTGGGTAATTCACTACAACCTGGGCATACTCTACCATTATGGAGCACCCCAACTATCATTCAAGTAGCCTTTGGAAGCCCATATGGCACTGGCCCAGCCCCCAACGTATTCGCTCATTCCTTTGGCTCCTCACGCATGACCGCCTACTCTCTAATCAACAACGCGTTCACAAACATCTTACTACGAGCGTGGACTGCTATCACTGCCATACAGAAGAATCCTCTCTACATGTTATACGTGATTGCCCCAAAGCGCATAGCCTACGGCTTACTTTCCCTCTCCAAGCCATCTCTCCTGACTTTTTTAACTCAAATATTCATGATTGGCTCACCCTAAATCTTCAAAAACATCGATTGGTTTCTGGCCTTAATTGGTTAGTTATCTTTGGTACCACCTGCTGGTTTCTATGGATATGGAGAAATATGGTCCTCTTTGACATTTATTTCTCATAGCCGCTTTCTCCTGTAACTCTTGTGCTAACCTATGTCCACCAGATCCATCAGGCTTCAGTTTGGCAAGTTAGAGCCTACCTTGATTCTCGACCACGATACAAACAACTTATTAGGTGGTGTCCGCCTACCCTTGGATGGGTAAAACTGAATACTGATGACGCGTGCAACAGTGCAAACTCTTCGACCACAGCAGGTGGACTTATGCCGGATAGCTTTGGTGCTTGGCTTGGTGGCTTTGTACAGAATATCGATTGGTGCTCCTTGGTCTAGGTGAAACTCTGGGGAGGCTTTTCGGGTCTGAATTTAGCTTGGGACCTTGGTTATCGGCACGTAGTACTAGAGCTGATGTTGGACCCCGAACTTTTCTTGAAAGCTAGAACTGTTAAATGAAGAATTGTTGGCGATTAGTCATATGTAAAGGAAAGGAAAATTCTTGAATTTGAAATGAAATAGAAAAGATGGTTTAGATATAAGACAAGTTATATGTGAAGTGTTGGAAGTCAAAAGTTGGAAAATGTAATTGAAACATGTTCATTGAGTATACTTCGATGTTTTAGCCATAACTTTTGCTCTAGTCATCCAAATGAGATGATTCTCAATTTGGATTAAACTAAAGAAATAGGGTTACAAATTGTTTGATGAAATTAGTCTATAAGAATATCAATTTTCGGATGGAAGTTGTGCACAGAATAT
>JANVCL010000003.1:3536527-3555965 GCA_026546855.1 Erythroxylum incrassatum | reverse complement strand
AAAAAATTCAAGTTTAAGTAAAAAAGAGATTGTTAAATGAATATTAATTGATTTATAAGAATTTATTAATTTATAAAAATTGATCGATTAATTAATAAATTGATTAATTTTTAACGGCAAGAATTATTAAAATAAATTGAACAGGAAAGTTAGAAACTGAATCAAAAAGTTCAACTACTCAAGGTCTTTACGGTTTAACCATTCGAATCAGTTGAGCTTTTTAATCATTGTTTTTTTAATAAAAAAAGCATTTTTAGGTAACCTACTATATAACAATATTTAATTAAAATTCCTTGCCTCTAGTAAATTCAAAAGTAACCCTTATGAATTCACCTGTAATCAATTTACTAATAAAAGATTGTGTTTCCTGTCTTTTAGGATTCCTGCAAGTAGGAAATGGAACAATTAAAGGCTACGTCATTGCCCAGAAAACTGATAGATTCCAGAGGTAAGAAATAATGCTTCTTTTTCAATTCGATTTTTTGGTGCTGTCTAATTGCGAATCAGCAATTTTGGGATAGGATTGAATAAACTGTTCATAATTTTTTTTCTAGTTCTTTACATCAACGTTTTTTTTTTATTTTTATTTTTTCCTGAATATCTTGATTTCTGACAAAAGCTTTAAAGGGCATGATGATGTCGTGACAGATTTACAAACCTGACATTTCCTAGTTCAGAAGTGATTGTTATATCACTTTAGACTTAAATCTGTAAACTAAATGCATGAAGTTGACCTCCTGAAAAATTCATCGAGTTCATGCAGGCTGGTTGGAAGCATATGCAACTTTCATCAGATTTTGATGGCCAATGATGACTCTACCCAGTGTTTGCTTCCAGATGCAAATAGTCCCCAAAATGCCTATGATAATCATGCCCTTCAAAGAAGAAGATGTCGACCGCTAACGAGTTCTAATGAATCAGACATCAGACATCAAGAGCAAAATGAGTGGCGATGTTTACAGTGGATTGAAACATTCTTCGAGAAAGAAAAGTTCAGATTCAAACAAGTTTCTGTATTGTTGGCATTTTATCTAGGCATAGGAACTCTTGTTTTCTTCCTTATCAGGAACCAGATCGAAGGCAAGAAAACCAATGGGTTTTTTGATGCCATCTACTTCTGTGTTGTGACTATGACCACTGTTGGATATGGAGACCTAGTGCCTCACAGTACATGGGCAAAGCTGCTCTCTTGTGTTTACGTCTTTTCAGGCATGGCTCTTTGTGGGATAGTTCTAAGTAAGGCAGCAGATTATATAGTAGAAAAGCAAGAGATCCTTTTTGTTAGAGCCATTCACAAGCATGAAAAGATTGGTACATCTGAGATCCTAATGAAGGAGGCTGAAACATCTAAAGTCAAGTTCAAGTTTCTTTTTGTCACAGCTCTTCTTGCAGTGCTTGTAGTTCTAGGAACTTTGTTCTTATACCTGGCTGAGAATCTGGAACTTGTTGATGCGTTTTATTGTGTATGTTCTACCATCACTACACTTGGCTATGGAGATCAGAGCTTCTCAACCAGCCCTGGTCGCATATTTGGTGCATTCTGGATATTGAGCAGCACAGTTTGCTTAGCTCAATTCTTTCTCTACCTTGCTGAATTATGCACTGAAAAGAGGCAAAGATCGCTTGTTAAAGACATTCTATCCCGAAACCTGACATCCTCAGATCTTGAGGCAGCAGACCTTGATCATGACAAAGTTGTAAGGTGAGATTACCTGATCATACTCTTGAGTTATTTTAATATAATCTATAATTACTCTAATCTGCTTTATTTTCTTCCATTATTACTTTGTAGTGCTGCAGAGTTCATTCTGCACACATTGAAGGAGATGGGGAAGATCAGTCAGGAAGATATCTCAATGGGAATGGAAAGATTCAAAAAGCTGGATGTGGATCAATCAGGAACTTTGACGGAATCAGATATTGTGCCTTCTCAATCAATATTTAAGTAAAAATCTCACATTAACACCACCAAAGTAAAGTGAATTCCTCCATGTTCATATAACATTTCAGAACAGGTGGAAACTAAGATTTTTTCCTTTTCAAATCCACAGATTCACATCTTGTTCTTTCATTGGTAAAAAAGTAAACGACCTTTTTCTCTTTTCCTTTCACTGGGAATTAACAATGGAAACTGTGCGTGTAGTTTGCTTCTTATTTTCTTGTAATAAATCTTCTTTCCCTACTTTGAATAGCATGTTCTTTTGGTTCACTTGGGCTAAGTGCATGTTAAGCTCTGAAGAAACTTATGATCTTTTCCTATTTATGCTTGATAATTTGGAAGCAGTTTGGCACATGAACAAGAAGTAAATAAAATGAAATATACTGGAAATAAGTTCATGGGATCGAGTGTCAGGAGACTTTATTGAGGTTCAGTTCAGGCCTGATATTAACAATGTTCAAGGAAGCAAACACAGACAGGATATGATTGTTGGTGAAATTTACATCTAACTTCATGTTTATTTCTTCCCTCCAAGTTTTTTATGTGCATTGAGATTGCGAGTTCTTGAACCTCCTTTGCTATTAGTCATATTCTCTAGGCTCCTGGAAGTGCTCTGGCGACCCTGAGACAGAATCAAGAAGCCATTCACCAGCTTTGTCACCATGAACCTGATCGGTTGCAAACAGCGAAACACCACCACCAAAGGCTACTATCAAGACCAAGAACACACCTGTTAAGGCAAAAAGAGGCCAAAAGTATGCAACAATGTTGAGCATCCTAGGAGCTGCATATAGCAGTAAGGAAAAGATAAGTGAAGCAACGACTGCTACACCAAACTGTTGCCTGTACTGCAACAGCTTTTCCCAGTTCCCCATGACCTGAAGGAAACAGAAAATGAAGAACAAGAAGAAGAAGAAGGTAAGGAGAGGATTGGGAAGATGGAAAATGGATATTAGATATCTGTTTTAAAGAGTTGAATCCAAAAGTTTGCTTCTTTTCCTTCAAATAATACCTGGGTTATCTTATCTTTGCGCAGATTCTCCATCTATTCTCTTCTGCAGTTCTGCTCTTATCTTCAATTACACTAATGCCCTCCTGCTCTTACATTTCTTTTCATATTTGTATTTAATAAATTATTTTTTAAAAAAATTGATCTTTAAATTTTTTTAAATTTTGTATAATTCTTAATTTTAATAGAAATATCTTCCCTTAAATTAAGACACGCAATATAAGTGTCATATACAAAATAATCAAATATTACTAACATAATAATTCAACTCAGTTCCTAAATTTAATATGAATTAATTAAATTTAACTCACTTCTTAAATATAATATAAATTAATTAAATTAAATTAGATTAAATTTAATAATTTAAATTAATTTATTTCGACTTTAAGAGATGAATTACATTATCATGTAAGTAATATTTTTTAGTGTGGCATTGATATCGTATATGTTTTATTATTATTTTAACTAAAATTAAAAAGGGGTTGTTTTGAAAATTTTAGAATTACAACAATTTTTCGAAAATTTTAAAGATGAAAAAAATTTTAAAACATGTTTTTATTCAAAAATTAATAACCTTAAGGGGCATAGGAGTCATTTTATAGGAAAACCAAAGGAATGTAATAGGTATAAGTGCTTTGTCCATACCTTACATGGGTCGGTTGCTTTGTCCCCCTTTTCAAATGCCAACTTCACAACTAATTAAACCGAAAGATTAGTACTTGGGCAAGGAATAATTGCCTTTTTCCTCCATGTGATCATCACTTAATGATGCGTGTTAAGAAAAAGTTAACCCGATGACGTGGAAGATAACATGATTAAGTGTCTTCTTGCTCGAAATTCAGACCCCTTTTGCAAAACAAGATTACATCTAATCATGTTGTACTAATATCAATTAAAAAATCATTAATTTATTCGAAAAAATTAGGACTATTTAATTTATTATTTCTGTTTATTTTAATAACTATTTTATTAAAATTTATTTGATTTATTAATTATCTTAAAAATTAACCATTTTTATAAATCAATTGATTTTTATTTATTAATCTTTATTTCTAATTTAACTTCAAACCTTTCATTAAGTAAAAACAGTCTCCTTCTTTAATTTTATTTTAAGTTCTTTAATTTAATTTTATTTTTATTTTATATTAATTTTATAATGATATGATAATAGTTTAATTTTTACACTTTCCGCCTTCTTATTTTATTGATTTAATTTTAAGTATTATTTTTAAAACATTATAAATAATTATTTAGTGTTATAAGTTTAAGTTTGATTTAAAGTTCAATTGAAACTCAGAATAAAAATTTGAAAATTAAATTAAAATTTGAATATTTTTGTTAAATTTAAAAATGACATGTTTATGGAGAAAAATAATAAATATACTAATGACAGAGACGGATCAGTTTGTCAATATTAATTTAATTAAATTTGTTATTTAGTTTGGAATTACTAATCATTAATTTTTTAATTTTAATTTTGCAAAAGTGTATAAATTTATTAACTTCAGTTATATCAAACCCATAAATTAAAAAGCTGGCTCAGGAAACGTGTCTTTGGATTTTGCTTAGCAACAAGGGAAGCTCCAAACCCTCTCTTTGGGTCAATTTACTGAAGAGACGGACTCATGGATTCTTCCTCAGTATGTTATTGTTATCTGTCACAAAAACCCTGTTAAGTTGGCTAATAAAACCTTACAGCAGTTTAAGCCTGTAATTAAGTTTTTCCATACTTATTTTGTAGTGCAGCAGCATGATCACCTTGATCATTTTATGCATAATATTGAAGTTCTTTGGTGATTATAAAAATGGATCGCGTCGAATTTTGAATCTTATTGAAAAAAATTTGATTGATCCCAGTTTAAGTTCCAAGAATCTTAGTCAAAAATTCAATTATACCATTTGGAAAAGATATTGAAGAGAAAAGAAAATGATGATCCTATCTTAGATTTTTGAGTTCGGACTTAAAAAGCATTATACTCATCCTGATTTTTAACTGGAACGGATCATGATAACCAAAGCATTTGAAATATACAGGTAGTAGTCATCCTGGTGTGGCTTAAAAAGCACAGGAAGACCTGGTATTTGCTTACAAGTAAAATTTACAATCAACAACTCTAAAACCTCCCTGGTTTCTTTCCCTCAGAACTTTTCCTCGGCCATCCATTATAGAGTTACAAGCTTTCAGAAGGGACATTATGGTTGAAATCGAACCAGGAATGAAAAACTCTTGGAATATGCATTTTGATTAAAACTTCTGCACCTCCGGAATGGTAGCTAAAGATGGTTGCCATTTTCTATCTGCTTTAGGTTTGCACTTCTTGTCATTTCCCAACAGCAACTCCAACTGCTGCTTAGTCAACACTATTCTCAGTTTCTGCTTTCGACAAGTCTGGCGCTTGCCAAGCTTTGATGAAGCAATTTGCCTGCAAACTGGATGCTTGATGGGTGGCATGAGATAATAAACCTCTCCAGGCTCTAGCTTGGTTTTGGGTGGCAGTGGTGCATAAGGCAGGTTATGATGAACCAGTACAAAACCAGAGAAATAATCTGAAGTGATGTTTTCTACACTTGTTGAGGCTTTGAACTCCGCTTCTCCGCCATTGTAGATGAGGACTCTGCTCTTCTCTGTCTGCGAGAAGCAAGGTGCACGTATGCAGTTCCCCATGTAGTACTAACCCTATCAACCAGAGAATGGTGTGCATGGATTTATAGAATGCCCTTTTAATTGACTTCACGTTGGAGGCAATTCAACGTGCAACCCATCACAGTATTGCATCCTCTGATTGTTGACTCCGTTATTTTTATAAGAAAAGAAGAGAGACATCCCACTCTTATTACTTCAATGCACTGCACTACTTTCTGAAGAAGGTCAAAACTGTATGTGATTTGAACGTTCTCAATGGCTTAGAGAAAATAATATAGAATATGATGCTGAAGTCAATCAATTCTATATCATCATATTCTATATTAACCGGATTAAAAGTTTCTTGGAGCTTTGGATTTCTTTTTTATGCATCTACCTACAATCCTCTCTTTTTTTTAATCTTTGTTGTCTGCAATTTGATAGTCTTTTCTTCGTTTTTCCTTCTTATGTCGGCCAAGAACCATACAAGATACATGCTATAAGCCTAAAGTATGAATGACTCACAGCTATACAAGTATATAAGCTCTGCAATGGTTGATTAAACTGTTTTTTTTTCCTCTATATTTTAGCTCTTCTGAACACTTTCCATTTCAAGCGAGCAAAGAAAGATAACACCTCTCAGCCTAGCACCTAGAGTTTGTTTCGTAATATAGGAACAAAAATAAACACATGGAAGCTTAATCATATATAGGCCTATGCGTAAAGCACTTGTATCAATTTATGAATTTGACACCAACTTGTTAAAGAATTGACTTGACAGAACTGTAACTTATCTTCCTGCTTTTATGGTGCTTAGCGTCGGAATATATTAATATCTTATCAACTCTTTTGCCCTTGGAAGAGAAACAGAGAAGTACATCAGTTTTCATATATATTGCCTAAGCATGAAATGCTATTGTTTCATTTATACATTGATGAGTTATTAAGGTATACATTGCATTTTTGAGACGGTCGTGTCATGACCTCCACTAGAACTAGAGACGAGTAATAACTTCTTACTAATCATGGTAGCATTAGAAAATAGCCTATATTGGATAAAATGGAAAAAAATTTCGTATCTTTAGAGGTAATGGAGGAATGGTAGCTTTATCTCATGAGATGCTTAAAAACAGTAACCCAGCCATGGTTTCCTTCACAGCTTTTTGTTTCTGACGGTACAAAAACTCTCCAGCAGAGGAGACAGCATCACCAATACAAGTGGAGAAATCAACAAAAGCATAGAGTCCATGCACATTTAAACAGGAGAATCTGTATGAGCATACTAGCTATGCAGCAACTACCACAGTAGAGCTTCTAGATCTAAGCCATGATTCAGCTGCTATCTTCGTGGTCAAGAACCAGCCCACCTTATCTGGGGCCTCATGAAATGGAGCATCCATTTCTTTCAAATGAGACTCGAACACACTGGCTAAAGCCCGACTTGAATACTTATGCTTCCCATGCCCAGTATTGATTCCTAGGACAGGTGGAAGCTCTTCTCCAGATTCGAATGCCTTAGACAAATCATTTATCCAAACATGTAATGCGGTTAGAGCTGCCCCAAGAGACAGACTTTTCAAATGAAGAGACCACTGAGTTGAAGACTTGGATTGTATATCTCTATAAATTCCAATAGCAAGCCCTAGCTCCAGTAATTCACAGGCTTTCTCCAACATATTGAGGTTGACACAGAGGTCAATCAAACAATTACAGTAGGCCTTCTTCACATCTGAACCAATAGAACTAAAAAGTTCATCTGCTTCCTTCCTGAGATTTTCCCTATTGCTGTGGTCATCCACCAAAACTTTTACAAGAAAACCAAGCTTCGTATTTACTCTGTCAATACATTCAACAAGCTTGTTAAGTTCTTCATTTGGGGTTTGAGTCATTACATTTAAAAGACACCCACAAAACCGATCATCTGGGGTTATACCCAATTCTAAAACTTGATCGACTGTGCGTACAACATCACTAGTAAGCTGTGCTTTCCCATAGCACTGAATAAGTGACGTCAAAACAAATATATCTAGCTCAAAACCAGCTTCATTCATCTCATTCAAAACATTCTCAGCCTCGGACACCTTACCACTACATGAGAACATGGTAATCAAAGATGAAAAACTCCAGCTGTCAGGTTTGGTCCCAGAAGTCTTCATGTCTTTGTAAATCTCAACCCCTTCATCCACATAGCCAAGATCAGCACACATAGACAATAGTGTATTGTAAAGAATCACATTTAACTCCAACCCCTTCTCCTTCATCTCTCTATAAACTTTAAGAGCATCCTCACCGTAACGTGCTCTACCATAAGCACGCAATAGAGCTGCATAAGTGGCATAACTTGGTGAAACCCCATTGTCAATCATATCCTTGTAGATTTTCTTTGCTTGCCATGGTCTCTTGGCTCTTCCCATAGCATCAAACAAAGTGTTATAAGTCACCAAATTCGCCTTTACTCCTAGAGCTTTCATTTCCTCATAAACATTCAAGCACCCATCAAAATTCCCTGACACCCCATAAATTTTAATCAATGTTGCAAAAGTAACTGCATCAAGCCGCCATTTCTCAGTCCTAGCTCGGTCATACAAGCTCAAAGCCATTTCAACCTTACCAGCCCGACCATAAACATCAATCATTGCCGAGAAAGTAACATCGTCAGGACTCAACCCGAAACTGGGAATTTTCTCAAACCATTCCACTGCCTTATCATACAAACCTGACAACCGAGCGCAGCTAATTATAGTCGAAAAAGTAGCGTTATCAGGTTTAATCTCTCTACCAAGCATTTCCTCAAACAATTTCCCTGCTCCATTCAAATCCCTACACTTTCTAAACACTTTCAAAACCACATTATAAAGAATAACCTCTCTATTGAACTCCATCTTCCCTCGAAAATACTCGAGAACAAGAACCGCATTTTCCGGGTTTGACATATTGTTGATAATAACAACAGCATCTTGCTCCAAAACCTTATCACCCAACTCACTCAAAACTCTCGAAACTTCTTCGTTTGGGTTACACGAATTCAACATCTCTGCAACTTTGACAAGAGAAGTATACTTGGAATCATAGGATCTTTTCCTAAGACGTGAAGCTCTGGGGCTATTGGGGTTGACCCAGATATAGGATTTTGAGGAAACGCTAACTTTGCCATCTGGGTATTGAAGATTGTTCTCTTTTTCAGCTTCCTGTTGAATTGGGTCTTGCAAAGAGACATGGGTAATGTAAAGTGAGGTTCTTGGCTGATGTAACAACACTGAAGAGAGCTTAAAAGATTGGTACATATTTTTCGGCTTTGGGTCCCGAGATGATGAGGATAGAGGGTTGCAGAGGGGCTGATAGAGAGAGCAAGACGAAGAACAGAGATTGTAAGCCATGGCTCTCTTTACAGTCCCCCAGTCTTCTTCTCAAGTGTGCGGTAGGCTTTTAACGTTATGGCCTCGGAGACCTTATCAAGTGAAAGTCGAAACTTCCACAAAAAAAGAATTGCCATTCAAATATGTGAAACTTTATTCAATTGAAAACTCTAAAACTAAATTTATTATTTTTGAAATTAACTCTAAAAATTGTATTCATTAAATTATATATGATTATATATTTAACAATCCTTGGTTACTAGATAGAGTGTCGAGATTTGTAATTTAAGATAAAATGAATTATTTAAAAAAATTAAAAATTGAGTATATTTAAAAGAATTTTTAAAACTTTATAAATCAATCTAATTTGTTAAAAAATAAATTAACATAAAATAACAAAGATAACACCTAGCAGCTGGCACGTTGGATTTAAAAAGATTCAGTAGTCCTCAGTCGTATCTTAAACCAATAAAGAAGTTGTTTCCAAATAACTCACATAATAATTACTCCTCAGTTATTTATAAAATGATTTATCAAATATTAATATACTT
This sequence comes from Erythroxylum incrassatum, assembly GCA_026546855.1. Taxonomy (NCBI): domain Eukaryota; kingdom Viridiplantae; phylum Streptophyta; class Magnoliopsida; order Malpighiales; family Erythroxylaceae; genus Erythroxylum; species Erythroxylum incrassatum. Next base: position 3,546,487 of record JANVCL010000003.1, on the reverse strand, counting down.
GCCAAGAAATTTAATGATTAAAATGACAATTTATAATCATAATTTTCAAATTTTCTTTTAAAATTATTTAAAAGTATTAAAATGTCTATAAATTATATATATTTTTTAAATTTGATCACTAACTGGAAGTGAAATAATTTTTTAATAATTTAATTTTATGATTTTTAATGAAAATTAAAATTATAGGAGATTTAATATAATTAATTATATTTTAAACTTGTAAGAATATATGTCAAGAGTTGGAACTAGTGTATCCATTATTATATATTTAATTTGAAATATTTGTTTCAATTTGGAGACTAAATGGTTAGAAATTGATGAAACATTTCTGTTACGGATCAAAACAAGGTGAGCCCACTTCAGATTTCGGCTCAAAAGAAACTGGGTTAACATGATTATCCCCCCGACAACAGGCCTGTCTTGTGAATCTTAAGGCCGAGTTATTTTTATCTTTTTTTTAGGGAATTTTTATCTAAATTTTTATTTTAATATAAAAAGTGTTTTTTGTTTTTATTTTTCATAATATGATTTGTTATTAATTAAATATATATTATTAAATATTAATTATTAATAAAAATTATGAATAATTTAACTTTTATAATTAATTTATCAATATAAAAATAAAAACAAATTTATATAATTTGTTTATTTTATAAAAATATTTAATTCTTAGACATTGACAATCAAATATATTGTTATTTTTATTTGGAAACATTAACTAATAATAGGAAAAAAAAGACTAAAATTTACAACAAAATAACTGCAATGAAATCAAACGGCCATAGACTATCCGCTTTTCATTTTCTTTTGTTTTAAGAGATATATTACTAAATTTTAATATGCGAAAGATTAATTTATAAGTATTTAGTAACAATGAAATCCAAAATCAAAATATTAAAATTTTATGTATGAATATTTATTTTATATAATATTGTTTTGCTTATCAAATAACTTCTTCTCTCAATATTTATTAATTTTACATCTATTTAGAACTCTAAAATGATGTCATATGACAATTTTAATCTATATTATATCAAAATTAAGGAAAACATCAGTGCACAACTAAAAATTTTATGTTGTATAAATAAATTGTTATGAGAATTATTTATTTTAATATAATGTTCGAAGATACATAAAATAATTTCATTTGTGACCATCTCGTGTAGATGATGAAGGGAATCTGATTGTTTTAATTGTCACTACAACAGATAAGCTTATAGGCGACAAAACCAAACGTCACTAAATATTAAAAAATCGTCACAAATATTAATTTGCAATGAAAAACAATCGTCACCCTAATAATCATTGAATCTCAGTAGTAAATCAATATTGGCGACCTTTTTTTGAAATCGTCATACAAAAGTTTTGGATACACAATAATTATAAGGATACTGGAATATCTCAGTAAATGACCCTTGCATATTCCGAGATGTACAATGACATATATACACGAGAGTTACAATGTTGTTGTAACTAACTGAATAATGAAGTATCTATGAGGATATACATGAATAAGAAAGTATCTGTGAAGATATACATTGAAAAGATATGCTAACTAGTTCCTATTAGTTATTAGGTTGTGATTCATTCCTATTATACCCCTGCAAGATGAGGTTGCGACTTGTGAAAATCATCTTGTCTCGAAAATAATCAAACTTGTGACGGGAGAGAGCCTTCGTCAATGCATCAGCAATTTGGTCGTTGGTGGAGACGTGAGCTTCCGATAAATGGTGAGACTGAACTTGTTGGCGAACAAAGTGATAATCCAACTCGAGATGCTTCATTCGAGAATGAAATTTGGGATTAGAGCTAACATAGGTTGCACCAAGATTATCACTGAGAACGCGAGGAGCTTTTGGAACAGTGACTTTTAGTTCCCGTAAAAGATTTCGAAGCCACAAAATTTCATATGTGGCAGAGGCAATGGCACGATAATCAGCTTCCATGGATGACCTGGCAATGGTATGTTGTCACTTTGAACTCTAAGAGACTGGATTACCACCGAGAAAAATAACATAGGCAGAGGTGGAATTCCGAGTATCCGCATCGCCCCCTAGTCTGTGTCTAAAAAGGCAGTCAAACGTAGGGTAGTGGGACAATTGAATTGGATGTCATAGTCATGGGTGAGCTTCAGATATCGCAATGTACGTTTGAGCTATTGAAGATGCAACTCAGTTGGTCTATGCATAAATTGAGTAGCTTGTTGACAGCAAAGCTGATGTCCGATCGAGTAAGAGTGGCATACTGAAGAGCACCCAAAATACTGCGATATCGAGAACCAACAGTAGGTGCAGATCCATCATCTAGTTTGAGTGTGGCAGTAGTGCAGAGCGGAAAGGAACAAGGGTTGCAATCAACCATGTTGAACTTGGTAACAATGTCATGGATATACCGTTGTTGTGACAGAAAGAGCCCTTTGGGATTTGGAATCAGCTCGATCCCTAGAAAGTAAGTAGGATTCCCCATATTCTTCCAAGAAAAACGCCGAGAAATGTTTGAGACAAAACAATCCAAGTCATGTCGTGAGTTTCCGGTGAGCAATAAATCATTAATATATACCAGAAAATACATGACTGTAGAACCACGGTGAAGTATGAACAGAGAGGAATCACTGGTGCTACTGACAAAGCTATATTCAAGTAAAAACTTGCAGAGTTCTTGGTACCGTACCCGAGGAGCATGTTTTAGACCATAGATAGCCTTCTGTAGTTTGCATATATGCTTAGGATAATCAAGATGCATAAAACCAGGTGGTTGTCTTATGAATACCGTTTCAGACAGATTACCTTGAAAAAAGGCATTATTGACATCCATTTGATGAAGTGGCCAAAAGTTGGCAAGAGCCAAAGTAAGAACAACTTTGCTCATCTGATGCTTAACAACAGTAAGAAAGTTTCGGTATAATCAACACTAGGACATTGACTAAAACCTTTAGCAACTAGACGATATTTATACCTTGCTATAGAGCCATTAGAATTCCGTTTAACACAAAAAATCCACATACAGCCGACCACATTCTGAGCCTCTTTTGCAGGGACAAGTGTCTATGTACCATTATTGATTAAAGCATTGTATTCTGCAAAGGCCGACTCACGCCAATGGGGTATTTGAAAAGCACAAGTTATGATTTTAGGTTCATCGCTAGGAGGCAAAGGGTGTTTAGAGATGGTGTATATTTTAGGTTTGTGGATGTTATTTTTTGCCAGAGTGGTCATTGGGTGAGTTTTTTACGGAAGGATAAGTGGTGTGGGGTGCTGTAGTTGAGAGGATTCTGTTGGAACTGCGGAGGGTTGTGAAATAGGCAGAGGAAGGTTCCACAGAAGCAATCACGCCTGTTGGCGGGGAGTGTGCCAAGGGAAGAAGTTTATGTGTGGGAATGGTGGGTGGGATGTTATTATTGGAACTAGAGGGATTGGATTGGACTAGGTTCTTATATGGAAACTGGCCTTCAACAAAGGTGACATGCCGAGAGGTGTAGATCTTATTGGTTTTGGGGTCAAGGCAACAATATGAAAATTGAGATCTAAAGTAACCAAGAAAGATACATAGAACAGATCGATTTTGAAGTTTATCGGTAGTGTACAGTCAAAGCCATGGGAAACAATGACACCCAATTGAATGAAGACGATCATATGTCAAAGGTTGACAAAAGAGCATCTTAAAAGGAGTCTTCATGTTTAAGGTAGGAGTGGGCATACGATTGATGATGTAGGTTGAGGTTAGGGCAACATGAGACCAAAAAATGGGAGGGAGGTTGCTTTGATGAAGAAGAGCTCTGGTGGTTTCAATGATATGATGATGACATCACTCAGAAGCACCGTTGAGTTCTGGGGTAAGAGGTGGAGTTGTTTGATGGTTGATAACATGGGTTTGAAGAAAGGGTTTGAGTTTAAGATACTTGCCACCATTGTCCGCGTATAGGGTAATGATTGATGTTTGAAATTTTTTTCGAAAACTAGACGAAAATTTTGGAAAACTGTTGAGACATCAGATTTTTTTTGATCGGATAAAGCCACGTGTATTTGGAGCAGTGGTCAAAAAATAACATATAATAGCGAAAACCATCAAACGAAGTAACTGGAGCAGAACCCCAAACATCGGAGAATAAAATTTCCAAAGGTTTACTAGATAAATGTTGACGTGAAAAAGGTAACTTGTGGCTTTTAGCACACTGACATGAGACATAAACAGACAAAGCTAAACTAGACAGAAGTTTATTTTGAGACCTAAGAAACTTAAAGACTTTGTCGGACGGATGACCAAGGATGTGGTGAAGAATCCTTGGTTTGGAGAGCTGTGTATGAAATGCCTTTGGCCGAGTGGTAGGGAGAGTGAAATTGTAGAGATCAATGTTGCACACCCCCGTAAATAGTACCACCCGCATCTGTAGGTCCTTCACCTGAAATGAATTTGGAAACAATTCAATAGAAACATTATTCATAGTGCAAAGCCTTTTAGCGGAAATTAAAATTTTTATCAATAAGTGATACATGAAGCACTTTATCATGCAGTAAAGGTCGAGAATTGGTATGTAAATGGAAACTACCGGTATTGTCAATTGGTAATGAGTAGCCATCTCCAACTTGTAGCCCGTCATCACCATTATACGGAGTGTGAATGGATAAGTTCTGAAATTGGTTTGACAAGTGATGAGCTGCGTCGGAGTCGAGAACCCATTGCGAACTATTTGTAGTCCCATTGCCACCATTAGTTAGATGAGCAGAGGCGCCTCTTCGAAACCACACAGGCCAGCCATGAAGCTCCTAACACGTCTTTGACGAATGCCCCAAACGTTTACAATATTGACATATTAGTGTCCCAGAGCTGCTGGGCGTGGAGAAGCAGGTACAGGGTGTAGAGAGGTGGTGTTATCTGGGCGAGATGCAACTGCAGGAACAGTCCGAGATTCATGCTGAGGGGTCGGGCGTCCACGAGAAGACTGCTGGTGCCTGGTGGCCTGGCCTGTACGCCCATAATGCGTCAGGTTCGTATTGGGCAACGCCTCAGTCCAAGCTACACGATGCTGCCTTGCTAGCCAGGACTCAAAGTCGACCAGCTTATCATATAATTCATTGAGCTTATCACAATTTCCCAAGCGCGTAAAGCCACATCGATCTCCTTGAATTTGATGGACAACCCATTCAAAGCCTGCAAAACCAAATCTGTGTCATCAATCGGAGAGGAAATTACCATAATTTCATCAGCTAATTCACGAATCCGTTTTAGGAAATCTGCCACGATTGTATCTCCTTTTTTATTTGTCAATAGCCGTTCTTTGAGTGATAGGAGACGAGAACGTGATTTTCCTGCATATGATTTCGCTAGAAGCTCCGAGCCGTCATGAGGGCATGAATTAGAAATTGATCTTGACGAATCTAATATTTGTAATCCTTTGAAGTGTTGGCTGGATAGGGATAAGTCCCATCGATAAAACCTTCAACTCCATATCCGATAAAGAGTGACAGCATCAGCGCTTTCTAAGAAGGATAATTTGCACTGTGAAGCTTCGCATCTGGTGTCTGACCTGGATTAATGTTCACTACAATGTTGTTTTGTGCACCATTAAGTGTAGTGGACAAAGAGGAATTGTCTTGTGCCATTTGGTGTTGTTAGATAGATTATCAAGTGACAAACTCGACAAATGTTTAGATGGAAGAGAACAAAGCTATGAGCTATTTAGAGCCTTGATACCATATAAGGATACTGGAATATCTCAGTAAATGACCCTTGCATATTACGAGATGTACAATGAAATATATACAGAAGAGTTACAGTGTTGTTGTAACTAACTAAATAATGAAGTATCTATGAGGATATACATGAATAAGAGAGTATTTGTGAAGATATACAATGAAGAGATATGCTAACTAGTTCCAATTAGTTATTAGGTTGTGATTCATTCCTATTAATAATTTTGTCGGTAAAATATATAACTAACAAGAACGAAGAATGTTGTACATATAATTTTGTGACGTATATTTTTTATAGATAATGGTTTTTACCTACTAAATCGTAGTCGTAGGAGATTATTTTTACTGATGATTTTTTTGTAGCAGAATAGTTTTAGCTACTAACTGTTTGATGTAGGTAAATGTTTTTAGAGATGTTCTTGTGAATGTAGGTAACAATATTTTGTGACGATTTTGTTTTGGTAGCTAATATTTTTTAGTGACAATTTTGTTTTTGTAGCATAATAGTTTAGCTACTAATTTCTTGTTGTAGATAAATGTTTTTAGAGACGTTCTCGTAAACGTAAGTAATAACATTTTTTGACGATTTTGTTTTGGTAGCTAATACTTTTTATTGGCAAAATTTTATTTTTAAATTTAAATTTTATTATAATTTTTAAAATCAAATTTAATTTAATTTATTACATTTTTAAAAGACAACTTGAAATATATATTAATTACATTTTGTAATTAATTTTGGTGATATATTTTTAAATAATAATAAATTGAAATAAAATAAATATTAAAAATGGAATGCATTTTATAAAAAAATAATTACAAGTCATATACAAACTAAGACTCATCGTCGTCGTTACTACTACTAAAATAGTTTGAACCAAGTAATTATTTAACCATCTTTTTAAGCTTGTTCACTTCTTTTACATTACGATCTAACTTCTCTTCTATACATTGTAACTTAGTCTTCAGTGCCTGGTTTTCCTCTTGAAGCACCGTGACATATGCTGGCCGTGATGAAGATGCACCAACGGACTTAGGCCATATCCAAGACCTTTGATATACCTTGATCTTATACCAAGGACATTATTGCAAATGTCATCGACATTGGGCTGATTCCCTTCAGACAATGATGTTTGCAACAACTCCTGCATCTTGTCCTATAATTTAAAATACAAAATCGAGTAAACTAAAAAATTATTACTTAGTATTACATAGAAAAATAAACTGTATTAATTTGTTTGTACTTACATAATTACTTTGTGCCTCTTCAGACGTTCAGTCTTCACCATCCTTTTAGCGTGTTAGCTTGTAGAGTGTGATATTGTCCTTGGAGTTGAGTTTGGATCTATTATATGAATTTAAAAAATTAGAAGATAATATAATTTATTGTATTAAGAAATAGAATAATAAGTTGAAAACGTTACACCTATAAATTCTTGTTGGACACCAACAAATGATTTGGAGCCGGTGTTATGAGGAGTCTTCATTTTTTCTATATTCACCTTGGCTTTCTCACACTTTTCCTAAATCAAGAGAAGTATTCATAAAATGTATAAACAAAATTAATGGAAGGAAAAATGAGATAGAAAAAAACAAACCTTAACCTTCATTGAGGCCCAATAATCACATATTTCACTCTAATTTTTTAGAATTACGAGTTTCAGAACATGTCTCCTTACCTCTTCATTGGAAAGGAAAGACTGGTAATATTTGTTAGACCAATGGTGGTTGACAAATAAATTCCCTTTATGTTTTGATAATAATAAAATGTATAGAAATGTTTAAGAAATTATTTCAGGTATTTCTAGTTTAATACAAGGTAGCATTAATCTTCAAATGTCCAAGAGATAAAATATCATGAAGATTGTGATAATCCCTAACAATCAAGAGATAGACAATTTAATCTAAAGATGAACAACATGCAAAAGATGAGCTTGATGAAGATTATGGATAAAGATCTCAAAATAGCTTCTTAACAAAGTAAAGATCGAAGATTATCTACAATATATCCGTTGGAGCAAGCACCAGTCGACCAGAACATCACAAGACGATTGAGAATTAACATATTTGTCAAGTGGGGCTTAATCAAGCCGACCAGAACGTTTCAAGGCGACTCAAAACAGGAGAACAGTATGTTGGATAATCATTCCAGTCGACTACAATCACTCCAGTCGACTGATCGTGGAGCGAAGATGAAATCTTTCATAAAAATGCTGGTTCCAGTTGACTAGCATTACATCTGATCTTATTCTGACGAAGTCAATTGATTACAAACGGGAAGAAAATCATTCACAACGTCTATGAGCAATCTTCAACGGCTAATAGAAGATCTACAACGTCTATATACTGTGAGCCTGCAAATAAAAGGTGGAACATCAAGAGATCGTTAAAAAAAGCACTTTTCTACAGCAAAACATACTAATCATTGTTTATATTTGCTCTCAATTGCTCTTAGCTTATTCAAGTGTTCAAGCTGTACTGAGTAATATTTTAACTTCTATTATTATCTTTGTGAGTTGAGTGATTAGAGAAAAATCACTGGCAAGGTAGGATTTGTGCCGGAAAGACAAATCGGATTGTAAGGTGTTGCTTGAGCCGGAAATCAAGTGGGTTGTAAAAAGTTCACACTGAACTAAAAAGTGTACAGTAAAGTGGTTTGTCAAAATCCTAAGTGGGAGCTTAGGTAGAGGACGTAGGTCTTAGCACCGAATTTCTATAAAAACAGTGTTTGACTTTCTTCCCTACACTCTTTATTTAATTTATTTAATTATTTCGTGTGTATTAACACTCTGTTTTTTGTAGAACTTTGCGAAAAATTTTAAACGATCTATTCAACCCCCCTTCTAGATCACTTTCACTTTGTTGTATCACCTTCATCAGTCTTATTCCACCATCCCTTCAGGTTTGGATAATACTTAAGATAGAGCTCCTTTAGGGACGGGAAGAATCTTGATCTTCCTCCATTCTCGTTAAGGCAATCGTATGCATTCCCTTCACTGACCATGTACTCTAGAGCGTCAAATCTCCTTATCTCCAAACATTTAAGAGAAGGAATTCGGTCCAGTCGTGCTAGAAACTGACATCTACTGCAATCTTCTATACATAAATCAATTAAATTTGTTAAAGAAGAGAGCCAATTTGGGAACCAATCACAGATTTCTATTGAAAAAGGAACGCAAGAGTCTTGGCAGCAATCTGGGTCTAAATTGTATTTTACCAACTACCTGTGGCAGTCAAGTCTTCGGCTGACTAGAATTGCGTCGAAACGTGGAAAAGAAGGTTCTCTGGCGAAATCACAGATTTGATTGGAAATTTGTCAACCATCGCCAACACTTAAAAGGTGTTTTTTATAATTGGAATCTTCCTAGAATATTTCTATTTCGTGGGCAACAAAAAAAAAAGACGAAAGAGAATGTTTTTATATTAAGTTTCATTTTGTTTTAAACAATAAAACTAAAAAATTTTGATTTGAGAGGGTTTAAAATAGAACATAAACTAATGAATATATACTACTTAATATATCCTCAATAATTTTTTGTAATATTAATATTAATTGTGTCTAAGTGATAATATTATATTAAATATAATATAATCATATATAATGTAATAAATTTTATTAAGAAATTAATAATAATATTTTAATAATAACAAAAGTAATAATAATATATTAATATTAATAATAATAATAATAATAATAATAAATTGTATATAATTAATAATAAAATAAATAAAAATTTAATGAATTTTTATTAATGAAAAATAGACACTATAAAAAATCATTCTTTAATTGCTTGAATATATTTTTATATAAGTAAAAATATACATAAAATATTTTTAAATATAAATCACATATAATAAAATAAAATAAAATTTATTAAATAATTAATAATAATATTTTTACATAATTAATAATAGATTGTATATAATTAATTATAAAATTATTAAATTTTTATTAAATTTGTTATTTTAAAATAAAAATATGTAAAAAAAAATTATTTATTATGGTTGTGCATGATTTATGTTTTAAAATCATAGTGTTATACCTCCTGTAATAACTATTTTAATCAATGTTATGAATATTGTACCGTTTCGAGAAATTTTTTAAATTTATGGAATAGTCCCTAAAATTTTTAAAAATTGCAAAATAGTCTACATTGGTATATTATACAGTTGTACTGTATACTTTACTAGTTTAATGTTTACATCAACCATGCTTTCAAAAATCTTAATAATAAATAATAATGACAATTAATATGAAATAACAATAATTTTT
>JANVCL010000003.1:3512234-3526411 GCA_026546855.1 Erythroxylum incrassatum | reverse complement strand
TTGCTACTGTGTAACAATCCTATTATGCATGAGCAGTCCTATGTAATCTCAACCTATCCCATCCTATGCCAAAATTACCATTCTACCCTTTCAATTGAGGGTGGGATGTTACACAGGGCTTGCCTCCACCACGTTATTGTGATCACTCCATTCATCTATTGCCTCAATCTAATCCGGTGAATGTGAAGTTGTATCGATACCCTCATTTTCAGAAGTAGGAGATGGAGAAACTGGTAGCCGACATACTTCGATATGGGATTATTAGACCAACTACAAGCCCATTTTCTTCTCCAGTCCTTTTGGTGAGAAAGAAAGATGAGACCTGGCGTTTCTGTATGGATTATCGCGTTCTCAATGCGGTCACTGTTTGGAATCAATTTCCCATCCCTTCCATTGACTAGTTGTTTGATGAACTATTTGGGGCCAAGTATTTCACTAAGCTCAATTTATTAGCTGGCTATCACCAGATTCGAGTCAGGGTTGGAGATGAAGTAATGACAACATTTTGCACACATGATGGGCATTACGAGTTTCTCATAATGCCATTTGGTCTGATCAATGCTCCTTCGACTTTTCAACGTCTCATGACTGATGTTTTTTGCCCATTCCTATGAAGGTTTGTTTTGGTATTATTTGACGACATCCTCATTTATAGTCCCACTTGTGAGTCACATCTGCAACATTTGCAATATTGTTTTAAGTGCACTGTGTGAGCATCAACTGGTAGCTAAAAAATCTAAGTGTATTTTCGGTACTGCCTATGTTGGTTATCTTGGACATATCATTTCTCAACAAGGTGTTTCAGTGGATCCTAAGAAAATTGCTACCATTAAAGAATGGCCTGTTCCTAACTCAGTAAAGGAGGCTAGGGGTTTCTTTAGGCTAGCCGGGTATTACCGCAGATTCATAAAGCACTTTGCGACAATTGTTGGTCCGTTAACCGATTTGCTACGTAAAGACAATTACAAATGGACAGAGGTAGCCACATTGGCCTTTCAACAACTGAAACAAGTTCTTAGCACCGCCCTTGTGCTCTCGTTACCTGATTTTACTCAACCATTTACCTTGGAGACAGATGCTCCGGGACAAGGTATTGGTGCCATTTTATCTCAAAATGGTCATCCCATTGCTTATTTCAGTCAGCAATTAAGTCTTCGGATGTCTCAAGCCTCAGCATATCAGCGGGAAACGTTTGCCATCACTCAAGCTATTGCCAAATGGAGGCAATATCTCCTAGGCAGGAAGTTCACTATTGTTACTGATCAACAACCATTAAAAAATATCACTAAACAGGTCATTCAAACTCCTGATCAGCAAAAATGGCTAGGAAAATTGATTGGTTATGACTTTGACATTCTATCGACCAGGTAAGATGAACAATGCAGGTGATGCTTTGTCTCGCATAACCCCTTCTCAGTTTATGGCTATATCTCGGGTGGAATTTAATCTAGTGACTAATTTAAAAGAAGCTAACTTAGTTCATACTGAACTTTTATCTCTCCATCAAAAATTGTTAAATGACCCCTCTAGTTTACCTGGTTTCACGGTGAAAGATGGTTTTGCTGATGTATAAGAACAAGTTGGTCCTTCCTTCGGATTCCCCAATGAGACTCCAATTGCTCCAGGAATTTCACGCTTTGCCTGTAGGTGATCATGCAGGTATGGCAATGCATGCATAAAGATGTTACAAATTTTGTCCTTGAATGCCAAATCTGTCAACAAATGAAAACTACTACTTTACACCCTAGTGGGCTGTTGCAACCCTTACTAGTGCCTAATTTGGTTTTTGGGGGCATTTTGATGGATTTTATCATTGGATTACTTGCATTTAAGGGGAAAACCGTGATAATGGTGGTAATGGATAGGTTGTCCAAATATAGGCACTTCATTGGGTTACCTTCCAATTTTAATATCATTATGGTAGCTGCCATTTTTGTCTAGGAAATTGTAAGATTGCATGGCATTCCTAAGGACATTGTAACTGACAGAGATGTCCGATTCATGAGTGCATTCTGGAAAGAACTACATCGGTTACAGGGCACCACACTGAGCATGAGCACTGCCTATCATCCACAATCGGATGGCCAGACAGAGATCTTAAACAAATGTTTAGAAATGTATTTGAGGTGCTATGTTGCTGACAACCCTACTTCTTAGATGAACATGCTACCATGGGCCGAATTCTGGTATAACACTGCATTTCAGACAGCAGCTTAGATGACCCCTTTTGAGGTTTTTTATGGCAGAGCCCCACCATCAATTCCCCATTACATACAAGACTCCAGCAGTAGCTTCTTGGTTGACAACCAGTTACGTGAAAGGGATAGAGTGTTATCATTACTCAAGGATAATTTGCGCAAGGCACAGGCTCGTATGAAATACTTTGCTAATCGTAAACGCCGAGAAGTTTCATTTGATGTGGGTGATTGGGCGTATGTGAAGCTGCAACCCTTTCGCCAACACTCAGTTTGTTTGCAACGTCACACCAAACTGGGCAGAAGGTACTTTGGTCCATATAGAGTGAGTGCTCGGGTAGGGACAGTTGCCTATAGGATTGAGTTACCTGAGGTTGCTAAATTACACCCCATTTTTCATGTATCACTACTTAAAAAGTGCTTGTGGACTCTATATCAACAGATTACGCCTCTCAATCTGATTGATCCAATTGCCACTTTCATTCTGCAGCCTAAAGCTATTTTGCAGACCCGAATGGTGCAGCATTCTCAAGTGCAAATGGAGCAATGGTTAGTGCAGTGGGAAGGTCTTACCATCGAGGAAGCTACCTGGGAAAACAAGGACCGTCTCCTGGCAATGTTTCCTAACCTGAACCTTGAGGACAAGGTTATTGTTGAAGGGGAGGGTAATGTTATGGTGCAAGACCAGGCTAGTACCGGCAAAGGACCAAGGAATGTGAGAAGAAGCACTAGGCCCAGAGTTGCGTCAAGTATGCTCAACGATTTCATATGGAAACACAGCTCGGCAGATGCCACGTCAGGGAAGGAATAACAGCTCACACCTGCAAGCAGAATCTTCTATATAGGAAAATCATGCACATGAATTAGTTATGCTATTATTTGTTGTGTCAGTACTATTCTCTCTCATCTACGTCCTCTGTTTTCTCATCCTTGTCTTCTTTAGCTTTTGTTGTTTTCCCTAAACCTGCAATTCCTTTGAGAAATATCAATTACAGACTTTTGTTTATTTGTTGGAATATCTGGGCACATTCACTGTTGCATCGATTTCACCCCATTACAAGTTGAGTTTATAGCACCCTAATCCCAGTGTCTTTTGCCTTTCAAGGTGGATGAGAAGATAGAGCTACTATGTCAAGATAGTGGAATCCGAGGGTGTTGGTTCAGGTGTAAGGTTTTTCTGGCATTTGCCAAATATCTGAAAGTTCAGTATGATGTGAAAGTTCAGTATGATGACTTGATGGATGTGGAGGGAGTTGGCAATCTACAGGTGACTATATATCATCATTTACTAAACTCTGCAATTTAGTGAAATAATGTAGGTGCATAAGAAATATATTGTAGAATGGATCTTGATTAGGCTGTGTGAAAGAAGTATTAGAAACTAATTGATTATGTTCTCTTGTACATAGCGTCAATTTTTACCATTTTACGTTTATGATTTGGTCATTCAAATAAAAAGGCATATTATTAGATATCCCATCTGCAAAACGCATTTCTTATTCTTACTAACATCTTGTAACACGTAATATGAGCCTTAGTTACATATCCCGGATTAAACATAAAAGGGACATAACGAAGATATGTGAAAAATACTTGATTTTGGTTTTGTAACTTTCAGAAGAGCTTTCTCCGAAATGAATACGAATCTACCGAGACTTTCACTAGAGTTGCTCACCGCAATGCATTAAAGACTTTTTGTATACGTAAACCTCTGAATGGGTTAGAGTATCCTTATGTTCATAATTTGCTATAGCAGCTACCGGAGACTTTAACTTTCTATATATAGCATTCATATCTGGTCTCCTTATCACAGGAGACTTTAACCCCAATTAGTGCGGATAGGTCCTATCCGCACTAATTGGGGTCTTTTTCCCTCGACTTCGATCCATTAACTGAGATTCTTTATTGAGCCATTTTATTATCTTTCTATAAATCAAATTACGTAACTTAACTAATAAGTTATTAGAAAACTGATAAAATACAATTAATCGTTGTCCACCAAATGAGAAAATATCCGATATTCTCCCCCTTGGACAATAATTAATTGTGTTATTGACTCAAGTTTAAAACTAGTTCAAAAATATAGTTAAGTCGCTTTACTATATTGGTCCCAATTTTGATCTAAAGATAATGAAAGTCCATTATTATGTCCCGCAAGACTTTTGATACTGAAAAATATCAAACACATTTGTCATATGTGACACATGTCTAATATAATCATACATATCTAATACCTTACTAACATGAATGAGAAAATTGAGTGTGGCAAACAAGGATGATACCTGTATGATCTAATATCTATCATCTTTTTATTTGTAGGTCTCAATTTCTCTAAATTTTATGCTAAGTTGCATATGCTAAATTGCATAAGAGAAATATTGTTTTCTCTCACCAAACGTTAAACTGCATTAGAGAAATTTTGTTTTCTCTCACCGAATGCTAAACTACATCAGAGAAATCTTTTTTTCTCTCACCGAATACTAAACTGCATTAGAGAATGCCTTTATCGGATTAAAAAAACCTTTTATCCCCTGTGTCATGTCATATCCATGGATATACATATTAAACTGTATATGTCCTAGTGAAATAGGCTCAAGGCCAATCTGTATATATACCCAATGACCTTTAAAAATGCTTATGATTGAAATAAATCTTAAGACTTTCATTTGTATTATGACAATGTATAATAATACATATGACTGAGGATAAACAATGATCATTTTTATTGATTAAAAACCATAGTATCATAATACGTCATAGTGTACAAACATACAAGGAGCAAACATAATAATCCCTAATAAACAACGTCTAAAGACTTTAATACACCCATACTATATACATGTCTTTCAAACACATGTGGGCGAAGTCCTTTAGTTAAATGATCAACTAACATTCTCTCAGTCCTTAAATGTTCCACCTTAATTAATATCACCTTTCTGTATGAACTCCTTTATGGTCAAGTATTTGACCTCCAAATACTTAGGTCCTGTGATATTCTTATTGTTATTATTGAACAACATAGTAGCAAGATTATCACAATACAACCGAATGTGTCTAGCTATTGAATTATCTACAAACAACTCATAAATCAAGTTCCTGAGCTAAATGGCCTTTGAAATAGCCTCGTAACATGCTACAAACTCTGTATACATAGTTAAGAAAGCCACTAATGTCTACTTGACACTCTTCCATGATACTACACCATCTGCTAACATAAAAAAGTAACCTTAAGTGGACTTAATTTCTATCATTGGGACATATAGCAAAATCAGAATTTGTATACCCTATGAGGTTTAGATTGTTGTCTCTTCTGTATGTCAACATATAATCCTTGGTTCCTTTTAAGTATCTCAACACTTATTTAATGTATTCCAGTGGTTTATACATGGGTCAGCCAGATACTGACCTAGTAGTTCAACGACAAATGTAATGTCTGGCCTAATGCACACCTAGGCATACATCAGGCTACCATAACACTAAAATACGGAACATTTCTCATAACCTCTCTCTCTACTTCATTCTATGGACACTGTGCGAAAGATAATCTCTCACTTTGAGAGATATGTGCTACAATAAGTTTACAAGAAGCCATATTAAACCTTTGACACACAATCAATATATGCACTCTGTGAGAGGCTTAAAGAGTGTTGGGATCTGTCTTGGTGAATCTACATACTTAGGACAAAAGATACTTCACCAAGATCCTTCATTTCAAAATGCTTAACCAAAAATTGCTTAACCTCATGCAACATGGTCAAGTCATTTGATGCGAGCAATGTATCATCCACATACAACAATAGGAAGATAACTTTGCTCCCCCTAACCTTATAGTACAAGTATCTTTCAACTTTGTTTTCTACGAAGCCAAAAGAGGTTAAAATCTCATTAAACTTAAGGTACCACTATCTAGAAACTTGTTTCAAACCGTATATCATTGTTTTGAATTTGTAAACCTTGTCAGTCTTTTCTTGATCCTGAAATCCTTCAAGTTGCTTCATATAGACCTCTTTATAAAGATCAACATTTAGAAAAGCGGTTTTAACTTTCATCTGATGTAGCTCCATCTCACAATGAGTACTATTGTCATAATGACTCTGAATTCATCCTTAGAGGACACGAGAGAAAAGGTAACATTAAACTCTATCCCTTCTCTCTGAGTAAACCCTCCAACCGAGTCGTAAACCACTCAGTTGTAGCCTGAGTGTTCTTCTTGGTCTTAAACAACCATTTATAACTAATGGGTTTGCAATGATGAAAAAAAACTTGTTTACCATATTTGTGTATATATGTATAGGAAAAAATTTAGATGTCCATGTGTGCATATATTTGAAGGGAAATAATTTTTTGTCACGTGCGTATGTGTGTATATATAAGAAAAAAAGATTTGTGGCCATACATGAGAACATGAGAAAGTTAGAGGAACTGAAATGTTATTATCAGAGACTCGAGGGACCAAAACGTAATTATAGCAAAATTAAGGGACTAAAATGTACTAAAATATAATTATGACAAAAATAAGGAACTAAAATGTAATTATAAAAACTTGAGGGATTAAAATGTAATTATGGCAAACTTGAGGGACTAAAATGTAATTACGAAAAATTTGAGGGACAAAAATATAATTATGACAAACTTGAGGGATTAAACTTGATGGAATAAAATGCAATTATGTCAAAATTGAGGGACCAAAATGTAATTATGATGCGTATCCCATTTTTGTGCAGTATATGAAAATCCACGTGTAACAACTGGTGACTCATGTTAAAAATGCAAAATCTGATCCAATTTATCGTAATCGATTAGTTAACATGATTGCCTTTACATTGCACAAATTAATATCAATTTTTTATGGAGAAGGAAATTTTTTGATATTTCTACATTTAGATTCTGACTTGTATCAGCAATACGAGTATAATAGGAAGTGAAATATTATGGCAAGAAGTTGAGGGACTAAAATGTAATAATGACAAACTTAAGGGACTAAAATATAATAATGATAAAATTTAAGGGACTAAAAAATGATAATGTCAAACTTGAGGGAACAATGTAATTATGGAAAAATTGAGTGAGTAAAATGTACTAAAATATAATTATGACAAAATTGAGGAATTAAAATGTAATTATGACAACTTTAAGGGATTAAAATGTTATTATGGTAAACTTGAAGGGCAAAAATGTACTTGTGGCAAACTTGAGGGATTAAAACGTAATTTTGTCAAACTTAAGGGACCAAAATATAATTATAGCAAAATTAAGGGATTAAAATGTAATTATAATGTGTATCCCATTTTTGCAGAGCAGGGTTATGAAAATCCATGTGAAGCAATTACTGGTTCATGTCATGATGAGGTACTGTAGAAGGAAAAAATGCAAAATCCGGTCCAATTTATCGCATTCGATTAGTTAACATGATTGCCTTTACATCGCGCAAATTTGGTTAATTCTTTATGCATTATATTTGCACTAATATCATTTTTTATGGAGAAGGAAAATTTTGGATATTTTTACGTCTAGGATCTGACTTATATTAGCGATACGAATATAATAAGAAGTGAAATATTATGGCAAGAACTTGAAGGACTAAAATGTAATAATAACAAAATTAAGGGACAAAAATATAATTGTGCCAAACTTGAGGGACCAAAATGTAATTATGGCAAAATTGAGGGACTGAAATGTACTAAAATATAATTATGACAAAATTGAGGGATTAAAATGTAATTATAACAACCTTGAGGGATTAAAATGTAATTATGGCAAACTTGAGGGACTAAAATGTAATTGTGGCAAACTTAAAGGATTAAAATGTAATTACATCAAACTTGAGGGACCAAAATATAATAATGGAAAAATTGAGGGACTAAAATGTAATTATGATGCGTATTCCATTTTTGCATAATAGGGCTATGAAAATTCAATCAAAGCAACTGGTGGTTCATGTCATGTCAAGCTACTGTAGAAGGAAAAACTACAAAATCCTATCCAATTTATTGTAATTGATTAGTTATCATGATTGCCTCTACATCGGGTAAATTTGTTTAATTCTTTATAATATCATTTTTTTAATGGAGAAGGCAAAATTTGGATATTTCTACATTTAGGATCCGACTTGTATCTGGGATACGAATAGAATAGTTAATATAATAGGAAGTGAAATATTATGGTAAGAACTTGAGGAACTAAAATGTAATAATGACAATTTTGAGGGACTAAAATGTAATAATGACAAAATTGAGGGGTCAAAATATAATTACGTCAAAGTTAAGGGAACAAAATGTAATTATTGCCAAATTGGGGAATTAAAATGTAATTGTGCAAAATTGAGGGATTAAAATGTATTTATGTAGACTTGAGGGACCAAAATATAATTATAGTAAACTTGAGAGACTAAAATGCAATTATGCAAAATTTAAGGGACAAAATGTAGTTATGGCAACATTGAGGGACTAAAATGTAATAATGACAAAATTGAGGGACTAAAATGTAATTGTGCAAAATTTAGGGATTAAAATGTAATTATATAAAATTGAGGGACTAAAATATAATTATGGCAAACTTGAGGGACTCAAATGTAATTATGCAAAATTTGAGGTATAAAATGTAATTATGGTCAAATTGAGGGACTAAAATGTAATAATGAAAAAATTAAGGGACTAAAATATGATTATGTCAAACTTGAGTGACCAAAATGTAATTATGGCAAAATTAAAATGTAATTATGCAAAACTTAAGGACCAAAATGTAATTATTTCAAACTTGAATGACTAAAATATAATTGTCTCAAACTTAAGGGGAAAATGTAATTAAACTTAAGGGACCAAAATGTAATAATGATAAACGTGAGGGACTAAAACGTAATTATGACAAAATTGAGGGACTAAAATATAATTAAGCCAAACTTGAGGGACTAAAAGGACTTTGTAACTATGGACGACCTCAGCCAATTTTCTTTTCTTTTGATAGAAAAAAGTTTTTTCTTGTGGATTCACGTGGATCCTATAAGTGCTATTGTCTTTTAGTTTTTTTTTTAATTACAAAATCTTGGCAAAAGTTTCAAATTCATACATTGTAGCCTCTACCCACGTTATGTATGGATATAAATATAAGAAAAAAAGTTTTTTTTTGGGAAATATGTATATGTATATATATAAATTTGTGATCAAGTGTGTGCATATATTTATTGGAAAAAATTTGGTGTCCGTGTTTATATATATATATATATATATAAACAAAGTTTTGTAGCCACGTGTGTAAATATTTAAAATATTTAAGTAGTCATGTGCATATATAGGAAATAAAATTTATGGTCATGAGTGTATATATATTGATTTTTTTTTGGTAATCATATGTGTATATATGTTGGAAAATATTTTGTGTCATCTGTGCATATATTAAAAAAAATTAGGTTGCCATGTTTGTGAATATATATATTGGAAAAAAAATTTTGGTTGTCACGTTTCCATATGTATATAGAAAAATAGTTTGGTGGCAACGTATATATACATATCCAAAAAATTTGGTAGTCACGTTTCTATATGTATATATAGGAAACGTGTTTGGTGATCACGTATATATGCATATATTAGTAAAAAAGTTTGGTGTCCATGTATGTGTATATATATAGGAAAAAGTTTTGTTGCCATCTGCATTTCTATACAAGTAAAAAATTTGTGGGCATGTTAGAAATTTTTGCTGTTGCCATGTATGTATAGATATAAGAAAAAATTTTGGTGTCCATTTAAATATTTATTTGTAAGGAAAAAGTTTGGTAGTCATATAAAATTTGGTTAATTGTCGCCCTTTCATAAAAAACGGAGAGATGAAGTGATATCTTTTTTGATTGAATTATTAGATTTGGATTCATCGAAACTGACAGGGCTCGAACCCACAGCTTCCACCTTGACAAGGTAGTGTTCTGACCAATTGAACTACAATTCTAGGGAAATGAAATAGAGTATACAACATACATATTCTTTTGATTTCATTCGAATTCTTTCTATTTACATTTTTCATTTTATTTCTATTTTAAGTTTGGATTACCACCTTGTACTAGAGACATGTGTGTGATTCATGTGTGTATATTTGTAAACAAAAAAAGTTTGGCGCCATTTGTGTTTATATACAACAAAAAAGTTTGATGGCCACAGTACAAAAAAGTTTTGTTGCCATTTATGTTAATATATAGGGAAAATTTTGGTTGCTACGTGTGTGTATATGTCTGATAGGGTTTAGGGTTTATAATTTAAGAATTCAACAATTGCCATATATTAGAAGGTTTTAAGTGGAATTAAACATTTGAAGTTTGTGAAGAGAACTGAAGAAGTGATCTAAACCTAGACAAACAAAATGCAATGGTCAAAGGGGGTTTTGATGGGTCAAAAGGTTTTTGTTTAGATTTTGGGCTTGAGATAAAGTTATGGACCAATAGTCTAGTCCACTCTCTTTAGTCCAAATCAATTATTTGATCCACTCCACTCTCTTTTTTATTTCCTTTTTATTTTCCTTCAGATATTACCAAATCTTTTATGTTACAGTTTTGTTACAACAAACGACTCTATATATAGAGTAGACATTCATGAAATAAAATTTGAGCCAGTTTTTATCTTATTACATCTTTTGTCATGGTATCAGAGAAGTGAGAAGCTCGACACCTTTATCCCTCTGCTGGCTCCATTTTTCCTTCTTCTTCTCTACCCTTTTTGTTCTCTTCATCACCATCATGTCAAGATCTCCTGGTCCCTCATATGCCAACGTTACCACCAACCAAACACATCATCAATCGCACCCATAAAATGTTATTCGATCAGAAGATCATCCAGCCAACCCCTTTATCTTCATCCTAATGAAAGTCCATCCTTAGTCCTTGTTTCCTCACCTTTGACAAGCACTAACTATCACTCTTGGGCAAGATCCATTCGGATGGCCCTGTTATCAAAAAACAAACACAGATTCATAGATGGATCTATTGCAATGCCACAGAGAGAAGATCCCTTGTTCATGTACTGGGAAAGATGCAACACAATGGTTTTATCATGGTTATTAAGGTCAGTGACATATTCAATTGCACAAAGTGTGATTTGGTTTGACTCTGCAGTTGAGGTTTGGAAAGATTTGGAAGGCAGATTCTCCCAAACTGATTCCTTTAGAATTTCTGATCTCTAAGAAGAAATATACAGTCACAAACAAGGTAATCTTTCAGTTTCTGACTATTACACACATCTTAAAATGCTATGGGATGAATTATTCAACTTAAGACCTTTACCTAAATGCAAGTGTGAGCCTCAGTGCACGCGTGATGTTTTAACTACATTTAAAAATTATTAAGAAGGAGACTGTGTTATCAGATTTTTAAAGGGGTTGAATGACTTATTCTACTGTCAAGTCACATATTATGCTTATAGATCCATTGCCTGACATCAAACGTGTTTTTGCTATGGTGGCACAACATGAAAGACAATTAAACACCCAACAGACACTATCTTCATCCATTATTGAACCACAAGCTTTTTTTAGCAAAGCTGATAGCAAGAGCACTTATCAACAAAACAGAAAACCTATTCGTACTTACTATGGGAATATTGGATATGTTGAAAACAAATGCTACAAGAAGCATGGTTATCCCTCAAATTTTTTCAAATGTCAGAACATATCATCCAATCCGTGACACCAATCAAAACAAATTCAAAACAGTCAACAAAGTTGAAACTTACCAAGACTGCCACTCCTCAGACATGGAAAGTTCTTCATTTTCAAAAGAAGCAGGGCAAAATAGTCCCACCTTCAACCTCACTTCAGAGCAGTACTCACAGCTGATGGAAATTCTGCACAAAGAAGGAGACACAAAAGGGAAAACATCAGTAAGCACACTCCAAATCAATACACTTTCAATTGACCAAAAAGGTACATCTAAACCTCACAAATTTTCTAATTTATGATCATCCACATGGATCCTTGATTCTGGAGCTACTGATCACATTGTTTGCTCTTTAGATTTCTTTTCAGCCTACAAAGCAGTAGACTCCTTAACTGTCCGATTGCCAAATGGCAACTTTGTCCCTTTCACACATATTGGGTCAGTCAACATTTCTTCATTAACGCTTACCAATGTGGTTTTTGTGCCTATTTTTTCTTTCAACTTAATCTCTATTAGCAAACTTACTAGTTATTGTCCATGTCAACTGATTTTTACACCTCATTCATATGAAATTTAGGACATCAAAACTATTAAGATGATTGGTTTTGCTAAACAAGTCAATGGTCTCTATCGCCTATCTACATCAATTCCAGCTCACACCTCTCTTCTCTGTCATCCTCACCTCAAGAAAATCTATGGCACAAAAGACTAGGCCATATCTCTAATCAAAGACTACACACTTTGTCTAGATTAGATTCTGCTATTGTTTTTCAAAACACATATCAATGTGATGTTTGCCATTTTGCTAAACAAAAAAGATTGCCTTTTCATCTTAGTGTCTCAATTGCAAAAGCTTGCTTTGATTTGATTCATATTAATATGTGGGGTCCCTATCATACTTCTTCTATTCATGGTTTTAAGTTTTTTCTAACTATTGTGGGTGAGGGTGACCATAGCAGAATGACATGGATATACATGATGAGGCATAAATCCGAAACTAGAGATCTAATAAAAGGATTCTGTTCTTATGTTGAAAGGCAATTTGAGAAACATATTAAACGCATTCGCAGTGACAATGGTATAGAATTTTACATAAGATATTTTTACAAAGAAAAAGGAATTTTGCATAAAACCACATGTGTTGAAACCCCACAACAGAATGGAAAAGTTGAAAGGAAGCATCGACACATTTTGAATGTAACAAGAGCTCTAAAAATGCAAGCAAACCTACCTACAAAGTTCTGGGTAGATTGTGTACTTCATATAGTTTACCTAATCAACCGAATTCCTTCACCTTTATTGTCTAACCAATCTCCATATTCTGTTTTATTTGGTACTAACCCAAATTTAATAGATTTAATGGTGTTCGATTGCCTTTGTTTTGTTTCCACCAAAGAAGCAAATAGAGGAAAGTTTGATGCAAGGGCAAGGAAATGTATTTTTGTTGGTTTTTCTACAGTCACTAAAGGCTACAAGGCTTTTGACCTCACCTCTAACCAATATTTGTTGACAAGAGACATTCAATTTTATGAAACTATGTTTCCTTACTTTACCCCAACTGTCATTCCTAACCTACCTTCACCTATACTACCCATTCAATCAGCCACACTCTCTGATGATTTCATCCCATCGATTTCTTCAAACCAACAATCTTTACCTAAACAACCTATCGCTTCTCCTACTCTTCCTGACCCAAATCCACTGCTGCGTTGCTCCACAAGACAATTCAAACCTCCATCACACCTCAAAGATTATCACTGCCCTACCATTTCATACACTTCACCTTACACCCTCTCCACTGTTCTATCTTATGATCACCTATCCCCTCAACATCATGTTTTTTCCACTAGGTTTTCTTCACTCAAAGAGCCCACTACCTATAAGCAAGCAGTCCAATATCTAGAATGGAGAGAAGCAATGCAAATAGAACTAAAAGCGCTAGAAGCCAATAACAATTGGGAACTTAAACCCTTACCTTCGGGGAAAGTAGCAATTAACTGCAAATGGGTCCACAAACTGAAGTTCAATGCAGACGGGAGTCTCCAAAGGTGCAAAAGCCATGTAGTAGCAAAAGGCTTTACTCAGCAAGAAGGCTTGGACTATACAGACACGTTCTCCCCTGTGATAAAAATGACATCAATTAGAGTTCTATTAGCATTAGTAGCACAGAAAGACTGGTTATTGCATTAGTTGGATATAAATAACGCATTTCTGTAAACGATCTAGAAGGGGGTTGAATAGATCTTTAAAGTTTTTCGTAAAGTTCTACAATAAATCAGAAGTTAATACACACAAAAATAAATTAAACAAATTTAAACTCAAAGAACAGGGAAGAAGAGCAAACACTG
>JANVCL010000003.1:3456684-3477829 GCA_026546855.1 Erythroxylum incrassatum | reverse complement strand
TTTCTCCTGCTTCACAAAATCCTTTAAAGCACAAAGCTTAGAAGGATTATTTATTCCTCTCACATTCCAAACAACCACTGACATAATTAATAGAGTTTCCCTTTGGAGCATTTCCTACTGCTCCTTGTGCTCTTTCTAGAAGTGACAGATTCAATTAGCTCCTCATGGTACATAGTTATAGGCCTCTCAATTGGTGCAGAACTGCATTCCATCGTGTATTCCCCTGAATAATCATCATTTAGGTTAGAGTCAAAAGGAAGCACTTCCTCCCCTCCTTCCCTCATGTCAGTCTTATTTTCAGATGCTGGATTTTCACTATGTTTGCAAGTTACTACTTCTTCAGCCTTCAAACTGGAAGAAGGGCTGGATTCCTCCCCTCCTTCCCTCATTTTAGCTGTTGGTTTTTCACTCAGATTGTAATTGATTGCTTCGTCTTCCTGTAGATTGGTAGTAGAGCTGGAACAAATATCTATTTCTTTAGGAATCTTCTCTTTCTGTGCAGCTTCCATCAATGTCTCCTCCTTTCCCAAGAGAGTTTCAATCCTATTAGTCTCAGTTTGTTCAATTCCCATCAATTCCCAGTAATCTCCCTTAAGGAAAGATTTACCTGTCGGTTGCCAAACCTTACCATGGGTTCTAAAAGAGGGTTTCCATTGATAAGTAACCATAACACGGTCCTCCCGAAGTGAATTACCATCTGCCAATCGGAGGATAGGAATGTTGTCCTTCAATTCCTTAGATAAGTCCATACTCACACATAATCTTGCAAAGCCAACTCTTTTCTTTAAAGCAGTGTTCTCATCCATGCAAATTGGTTTGCCCAAGTAGCTTGTAAGTAAACTCAAACCTTTAGTAGTCCAATATTCTAAAGGAATATTATGAATATTAACCCAAAGTGGAATGTTCTTCATTCAAATTTTCTCAAGCTCCATTCTCGGTTGCCATGTTTGTAGAAAAAGAGGAAGTTGGGACACATGCCAAAGCCCCTCTTCAATTATCTTTTGGGCTTCTGATTTAGAAGAAAATGTGAAAATGAGATTGTCCTCTTCCGAAAGCATTACCTCTAGGAGACCTCTTCCAAGCCAATTCCTCCTAGCCCAAGCATGAATAATCGGGAAAGCAGGCCTCTTTTCCAGGAAAAAACCAACCAGCGTTGCCTCCCAAGATTTTGCTCCTTGTTGTAGTTCCTCAAGGCTAGGGGCAACTATAGTGCATCCATCGATCTCCACAGGGGGGCTATAGACTAGTGAGGAGTCAACTGTGTCCCCAACCACTTGCTTCCAAGTTCTTCTATCTCCATTAGCATTTTTAAGGCAACAGTAGCAGTAGGGACTCCAGCAGAAGGAGGGGGAGAATTAGAGGAGGAAGATGGGAGGTGAGAGGTTTAGGAGAGGGATTGGAGTTAGGGGAGGAAATAGGTGTAGGGGAAGGGTTAAGAGGGGAAACTAGAGGGGTTGTCTGAGAAGGCTGAGGGGGTTTAGGGGGTCTAGGTAGAATTTTCAGAGGGGGGAAATCAGAATCCATTGCTGGAAACCAATCTTTATAATGTGAAAATATAGGAACAGGAAAAAGGATATCACAAGAGAAGGAGAGATGGAGCAGAAACCAGATGGAGGGAAGCCGGGGGAGAAAGAAAGAAAGAAAAACCAAGGCAGAAGACAGGAATGAAGGAAGGAAGCCGATGGGAGCAACAGAAAGGAGAGGGGCGCTGAAAGGAAGAACAGGGAAGAATCAGGCCTAACCACCGGCGGCTAGGCATCTCTGGAGTAGCTTAGGGTTCGTTGATGTGTCTGTCCAAAGTCCAAAATGAAGTTCCTGAGAATAAGATGGACTTATGTTTTGGCTTCCTTAGCTTACTTTTTTCTGTTAATTGTTCAAGGTTCAATTAATTGTTCTACTTGTTTTCTCTTTCCTAACCCCCTTTTTGACAACATAATATAACAAAGAGTAATTTTAATATCATATTTAAAAATTAAAAAGTAATTTATTATGATACTCGCGAAATGAAAGAAAGATAAATTGTCAAGATAAATTTTGATTAGAATTGTCGTATAATCTTTGTTAAAAAGATACTAACAAGAATTAGTTTAAAAGAATTAAAATTAGGAAATTTATTACAAATATATGAAAAAGGAAAATTTGAGGGACAAAAATGTAATAATGACGGCCTTGAGGGACTTAAATGTAATAATGACAAAATTGAGGGACTAAAATGTAATTATGTTAAACTTGAGGGACAAAAATGTAAATATGACAAACTAAATGGGCTAAAATGTAATTGTGAAAAATTTAGTGACTAAAATGTAATTATACAAACTTGAGGGATTAAAATGTAATAATGAAAACTTGAGAGACTAAAATATAATTATGACAAAATTCAGGGACTAAAAAGTGATTATGCAAAATTTGAGGGACAAACTGTAATTATGACAAACGTGAGGGACTAAAATGAAATTATGTGAAATTTGAGGGACAAAATGTAAATATGTCAAACTTGAAGGACTAAAATGTAATGAGGGACCAAAATAAAATTATGTTAAACTTTAGGGATTAAAATGTAATTATAAAAAATTAAGGGGTTAAAATGTAATAATGACAAACATAAGGGACTAAAAGGTAATAATGATAAAAATGTGAGACTAAAGTGTAATTAAGCCAAACTTGAATAACTAAAAGGACTTTGTTGCTATGCTATGATATAGTTGTTTGAGAATAAGACGGACCTCTGTTTTGGCTTCCTCAACTTTTCCTCCTCGGTTGGATATAAGGATGTTAATTTTGCTCCGGTCCGTCCAATCTGGGTTGACCGGGCCATGGGCCAAAAGTGGTCAGCCCAAAAGATCACAGGTTGAAGTCGGGCCGACCCAGCCCGTGGCTAGATCGTAACTTAAAAAACGATGACGTTATTTTGTAAAATCGATGTCAGTTTTTGACCTTTTTTTAAAATATAATGTAGGTCAGGTTGGCCTCGCCACGGGATGAGCCACGAGTTGGTTAAAAACTAGAGTCACTATAATTAATTAATTATGGCAAAATTAAGGGATTAAAATGTAATAATAACAAACTTAAGGAACTAAAATGTAATTATGCAAAATTTGAGGAGCAATAATTATGACAAACATGAGGGACTAAATATAATTATGTCAAATTTGAGGTACAAAATGTAGTTATGTCAAACTTTGAGGGACCAAGATGTAATTATACAAAAATGAGGGACCAAAATATAATTATGTGAAAATTGAGGAATTAAATTGTAATTATGAAAATTTAAGGGATTAAAATGTAATAACGACAAACATAAGGGACTAAAATGTAATTATGATAAAATTGTGAGACTAAAATGTAATTAAGCCAAACTTAAGGGACTAGAAAGACAATATGACTACGCTATGATATAGTTGGTTAGCCCAACAAGACTAGGGGCTAAGGTCGGGCCAACCCAGCCTATGGTCAAATCATGACCTTATTTTGTCAGAAACGATGTCATTTTTATCATTTTTTAAATATAAAGTAAGTTGGGTTGGTTAGCCCCTAGTTAGGCTAGGCCACGGGCTAGCTAACCTGTGGTCAGGCGAGATCAGGAGCAACTCAAGGCTGGCCTGTCCCGGCCATTGTCATTTCTAACTTGATCTTATGAATGTTATGTCTTATAGTATTTTCATTTTTTGATTACAAAATCTTGGCAAAAGTTTCGGATTTACACAATGTGGCCTTTACCTTCGTCATATATGTATATAAATATAAGAAAAAAGGTTTTTTTTGGCTAATATGGGTATGTATATAATCCTAATTATGATCTAGGATTAAATTTTAAATTCATTACCAATTGATTTAAGAATTTATTGTGTCGTAAACAAAGAAAGGGCTGAAGAAAAAAATCTTTTAATTAAATTGGTTAATTAGAAGTAATTGTAATTTTAATTAAAATTTAATTGAAATTAGAATTAGAATCTTATTTTAATTAAATTATTGAAAGGTCTAAAACATATTATAAATAAACTTAATTAGGATCAAGGGAATTAATACTTCTTACTTAACTCTCTTTATAAAAATTATAGAATTCTCTTAACTCATTCTTTGAATACCATTAGAAGTTAATCATTTGTACAACTATGATAGTTGAAATGAACCAATTTTAAAAATGATTAGAGGGCTACGACAAGAATACGATCAGATTTCAGAAAAGGTATGAATTATGATTTATACTTTATTATATTTTATATATTAATCATGATATAGAATTTAAGTAATCTAAAGATGTGAGATTAGATGGATTTGTCAACAATTTTATTCCAAAGATGTGAGATTAGATAGATTTGTCAACAATTTTCTCACATGATTGTATAATTATGTATAATGTAATTAATTTATTATAATAATAATAACTATAACAAATAACAATTTGACCTTGAGAGGATATAAAAATTGTATACAACTATAGATGATGATAATGACTCAAGTTAGGTTTGGTATTTTTCTATATGAATATGATTTAAATTTCGATCATTTTGATTAATTTAGGTTAGGTCGATTCAGTTCATTTTGAATTTTTTAAATTTAATCTCAATTTGAAATTTGATAGATTCAATCATAACCCTTAAACTTAAAATTACGGACATGTAATTAATTAATTCTTGCATTTCTAGTAAGTCTAACTTGATTGAGACCTAAAAGGAAAAGAGCTTGCATAATATGTTTGCGGTTGATTAATGATGTTGTAACAAACGATACGAGTGGTGAAGAAGGTGGGGCTAGGCCTCGGAGGGAGTCATAAAACGCCTGTTCAAATGGACGATTGGGTACAGATCAACGCGTGCTATTGTAATTTGGGCCTCTTCTACTTCCACTCCTGGAGCCATGCCCATTTTCCTCAGGTGTCATTGTCAATGCAGGTCGGCAACAATTTCTGAATCCGACAAAAAAGGAAAACGTAGATCGCGCGCCCAAGACAATTCTCCAAGAATTTGAATTCAAACAGCGCCAAAGAAACCCCACTTTTACCTGCTTTGGGTCGGGTCCCTCGCTCCCTTCCATTGAGCTACTTCCTCATTTCTCACAGCTTGTTCTTTCTTCCGCTGTCGCTCTCTGTACTCCTCCCGGGCAAGCAACAACAATGGCTTCTCGCTACAATTCTTTCGATTCACGATCCTCCGCAGCCTCTTCTAATTTCTCCGACCCTTCCTCTTCCACCGAGCTAACCTCCACAGCTTCACGAGCCCTCGTAAAGTCCAAGCCCTCGGAGTTGTCTAAACTCAACAAGGTTAAAAGCAACGGCAATGGCGATCACAACAATCTGAGTGCTATGATGAAGAAATTCATGAGCAAGAAGGGGACTTTATCCGCGACGACAAAAGGGTCGTCGAAGAATCCGGTGCGGTTGGTGATTCCGGCGGATGTTATCGCCGAGGATTTGAAGAAGACGGTCAGGAAAGGCACGAGCTTCGTTGGGTTGCAGAAGAAGTTGTTTGGCAAGGAAAAGGAGAAAAAGAGAGAGGTTAAAGCGTTAACGGAAGTGAAAGGGGGTGGTAGTAATGGGAATACGAGGACTTTAGCGATGGTTTTGAGGAGCGAGAGAGAGCTTTTAACTGCTAATAAAGAGTTAGAAACGGAGATTGCTGAACTCAAGCTGAAGATGGAAGACAAGAACAGAGAAGTGAGCTTAAACTTGATTATTGAGCTTAAATTTGAACTCTTTTATCGAAAATTTTGTTTTTTGTTTCAATTGCATCCTGTAGTGTTGTTTTTGAACTTTTCAGTTTTTGGTTTTGTATTCGACAATTGAGATATACTAGCAAGTTTCAAGTAGAATTAGACATTGGGAATTCATATTTGTATTTATTTCTTTCTTGGTCGATGATTTCCCTATGAATATTGCAGCTTGAGAAATTGAAGGACTTGTGCCTGAAACAAAGGGAAGAGATCAAGTCACTAAAAAATGCAATCTTGTTCCCTGACGCAATGAATTCTCAGCTTCAGGATCTATTGGAGCAACAAGGTTCAGAGTTGAAGCAAGCAAAACAGCTCATTCCAACACTCCAGAAACAGGTCACTTCTCTTACAGGCCAGTTGAAATGCCTAGCTGGCGATCTTGCTGAGGTACTAAAAGCAACTCATCCTTGTTCAGCATTCTAATAAATCACCCTAGGTTTTCCATATCTGAGTTATGTTGGGTCTTTTGATCAATTATCGTTCATTTGAACTTGAAAACGATTCCTGATTAGTAAGTTGTTGATGGGGGTCAATGGCATTAAGTATGTCTTGGAGTTCTTCAAAATGTGCCTTGATAAATATATAAGCATGTAGAAAAGCTTTCAATGATAGGACCCTGTTATCAGAAGTTGCTAATTGAGTTTTTTCTTTGGACTAGTGATTTTCGATATATTTAATATCTAACCAAGTTAATTTTCCTCTCAGGGAGATCTCTTCCCTTCAGGTTTCTGAAACTACTGGCATTCTAAAGCTGATGATAATTTTTTACGTTTCTTTGGATCAAACAGGTGAAAGCAGATAAATATGGGAGACCAGTAATCCCACGTTATGGGAGCTCACCAATGACACCGACTTATGATTACGAAGAAGCTACAAATTCTTTAGTAAGTACAAAATTGAGATGGATTGTTCCTTATTGCTAGACTAAGATCCCCTGTTCAATCTGATGGCAATCACATGATTACAAATTATTATGTTTTTGTTCAGGAATTCAGCTCCTCAGGTGCTGCAACACCCGGCAGTCCAGATGACTTGTTTCTCAAGGACCTCAATCCATGTCTAACACCCTACTGTGCCAAGACAAAGTCTAAGGTCAGCACGAACACTTTCCCCTTTTTCATCATACAACTCCAAAGTTGCCGTACAAGTATTTGCTGCATCTACTTTCTGTTAAGTCTTAAAATGACTGTGTTCTGAGCAGGAATTTGGGGCAATAGGTTATGATTCTTCAGTTGATCACAATTTATCCAAGAGCAACACAGATATGACCAACGACTTAAGTTTTGATCCTCGTCTTAGGAAGGTGTCCAAAAGTTCTGATGGTTATCAGGCTAACAAACCCAACAACAGGATGCCCAGATCATCTCGGAGATCAAATGAAAGCAAAGGAACTTATGGAAAGGCAACACACATATACGGAGAAAGATTTCGCTAGCTTGTCGAGGATCCACAAGGTATCTTTATGTCACTGTTTTTTGTTGCTGCTTATGCCAATGATCATAGATGTGGTTACTGAAACCAGAAATGGAGTTCGGGGAATATCTCATGGCTGTACAAGGTGAGGCAAAAGCACTCGGAATAATGGATGTAAAGCTATAGAAAAACTATAAAAGAGTCTTCAGGATCCAGATGTGCCAAGTACTGCTATATCATGTACTAGTTAAGTATTCTATTAACCTTGAAGCCCTCAATTTCCAACATTTAGTTGCTTTGAAGAGTAATGCCAACTAGTTATTTTTTACCATATTTTCAATCTTTAAGTATTTTCTGACTTTTCATTAGATTAACAGGACCTTCACTAAAAACTCAACCAAAAGAACAGAAATAAAAATTAGTTATAAGGCTTTTTCCATGCGAATTACCATCATAACTGATCTTAGTACATTTTGACTTGATTTGTTCGATGAGAAATGCAAAATAAAAGGAGGATCCTCCTCTGGAGAATTAGATTTTACTCCTCTGTTTCCCCTCTTCACAGAAAATGGAGAAGAATTCATCGGGTGACACCATATTTATGGAAATTTTGGTTCATATTGACATGTTAAAATTTTAGACCATGCAAGTTCTTGAGATAGTAATAGGGTCAACTACTATAACATTCCCATTCTTAAACCCAACTTTCAGGATAATTCATTCATCTGGTGAAAGCCACAAGTACAAATATAACCAAAACCTAGTTCAAAATGGTTTGAAGCACACAATCTGTTATAGTTTAATCAAGTTGATAAATAAGACACTTCATAGTTGAGGAGCTTCCCTTTTGCACTTTCATTTTCCTTATGCTTAGGAAGACCCACCTTTAGTAGCCTTCCTTATTATTAGAATCAGAACTGTCAAGAAAGAAGGATATGAAAAACTGAGTAATATAACTTATCTGCAAATATATATGTGGAATCTATACATCTGAAGGTAGATTGAGCGTGAATAAGGATAATAAGATTCCTGATCAGTTACAACAGAGCACGACAAGAAATTATTTCCTAGTATGCAACATATGTTAGAACCTACCGTCTTAAGATAACCAAAGTAAGTCCTAGTTGATGAATATTTGCAGCACTACTAACAATCATAGATATTTCAGATATGAACTTGATCAGATGACTTTACCTGATCCAATTCCTACGGAGAGAAAAATACCAAGTAAGATTTTTCCCACTGGGAAGTTAAATCCTTTGGAGTTACCATGGTTCAATCCTCTCTTTGTAATGTTCTTTTCGAACTTTGCAACTTTCCTTTCTGCAACTCGCCTTGAAGTTGTCTATACTCAAAACCAGGTTAGGTCTGATGTTACAATAATGATCAGATGATATAGTTTGTTATTATCAGACCAGAAAAAAAGAAAATGGAAATCAAATTTACATCTTCACACTTCAGAATCACAAAGTTCTTTTGGTAGTAACACGAGGACGACAGTTTGTGACATTCCAAATGCAAACTACTAAATTTACACTGGGGAGCTAAGAGTACCCCAAATCTTGTTAAATACATATGGTGAGATTTATGTGTATACTTGGGCATTTCCAATGAAAAAAGAAGCCATCTTTTTTAATTTTACTTTTCGACAACCGAAACTGGAGTCGCAATCCTTTCGGTACGCATCAGATAAATTCTAGAGTACACATAAAAAAAGCCAGCTTTGAATATGATACTACTAAAAGAAGCCATCTTTATAAATGGTCTTCATTTCTTGTGTTCGGTGGGCATGTGAGAAGCCACATTTTTGCTGCGATTTAAGGCTTTTTTTATGAATATCCAGAGTACAAATATCCACTGTTTGATAGATCAGCGACAGTTCATAAATCAACATGCAAGGTGATCAATCAGAACAACAGTATCATAAGTTCAAGGTAATACATAGAAGTAATCAACAAACCCAATTAAACTGAATCTAAAACATTTTGCGAATCAGAACATAAGATTGCTTACCATTCTCTCCTCTACCCCCTTTTGTGTCTTGTGTAGCTTTTTCTTGAAGGAAAATGAGTTGAGTTTGAACTTTAGTTCTGCTAGCTAATTCTCAAAAGTGAGACCTGGAATGCTGTGTCAGTACTCAGTTTTGTTTTGGCCAAGTGTCTAAACATGCAAACTTGGAGTTAAATGTACATGCAAAAGAGACAAGATGTTAATGTTAAGTTGAAGAAATGGATAGGAAGTTACTTGTTTGGAAACGGAGAATTTTCAATTGCTTATTTTTGTTTATATTCTAGTATGGTCATATTGACCTTGCTGCTTTAAAAAATATTTGCAATCAATTTCTAGCCATATATTAATAAAAAAAGAGATTGTATTTTAAATTCTCAATTTCTTCTAAAATTAAGGCGATAAGATTGTTCAAATCCGAATTTAATTAAATTGTAAATTTGATTTATTTCAAGTTGCAAAGATTCAATGATTAGACATAATATATTCGAAATTGACTTAAAATCAACCAATCATTCAATTTTATTGACCTTGAGTCTAACATTAAAAATTAGTTTAGGCATTTAGCTCGAAGTTTATATTTGAAATCCAACTTAAAATTCGGCTCAACTGAATAAAACGACATGTGTTAATATATGCAATGTCAAATGAATTCCCCATCCTCCAACCATACCCTCCTATTAAGTTTTCTTCTTTCTTCTTAAAGTTTGAATATTTTTACCACATTGCACACTAATAAAGTGTACATGCTTATGTGTTTGTGCTTGTACCTGTAGTTCAATGGCCCTTATCTGGTTTTCTTTTGTAATGGTTTAGATGTGTTAGATTCTGCGACTTCTCTACTTGCTTTACTAGCTTCTATTGTAAATTTCTTTCCTTTCTTAGTTCCTCTTTGAGATTTGTTACAGGTGGTTTGTTTTCGATCGAGTCTTGAACTATTTGAGATGGGTCTTGCAGGAAATTGAAGTTTGTGTGAATATTGCAGAGTAAAAATGGTGCCTTTTGTGGAGGGGAGAAGGATCAGTCCAGTTGGGCTTCAGGCAAGACCAAAAGAATAAAGTCCAGCTACTCTTACATGCAAAGTAGTCAAATTGAAAGTTATAATTAACAAAAGGAAAAGGTATCCTAGAAATATAAAAATAAAACACTAAGGCTGAGAAATCCAAAAGAGTTACAAAAGAGTGATGTCATGAAGATTTTACAGAACGGAACATCGCATCAGTTGGATAGGAGTTTGGCGTTTTCTTAGTGAAACTGAAACGTAGTTCAGTTCCTTTATAAGTCACATCACATGTAGATACCCCATGCTGTGCGATAGATTTTGTCGAATCCAGCCTACACTTTTTTGATAGATCTTCCAAGATTTAAGGACCACCTCCAGTGTAAAAGAATATACCATGAGATAAAAACAAGTTGTGATTAAAGGGTTTACCATATATTTTTTTACTTATTTTGTATTTTAGGAGGATTTATACGAGGTACTTTCAAGTCATTCATACTTAGATTAATTTTCACTTAAATTAAAAAGGTCATTTGCAGAAGGTAAAACTCTTAACCCTATGTTTTATATAGCTCCAAGTTTTAGACGATATAACCTTTTCTATATTGAACTCAAGTGAACATTTCATTTTAATCTCTTTTGTGGTCTTAAAGTAACTATTCCTAACCCTTTTCTTTTTCTCTTTTAATTCGTGCACAATCTAAGACTTTCGTTTAAGCTAAAGTTACATTCTACCTTATAAATCAGATACCAAGTCCAAGGTTTGAGGTCTCGATCACAGAACAAGGGAAGCTTTAATTGCAATTAGTTCTGTATGGCACTTGCGTGCAACTGAAACAACGAGTCCAAGTTTTCTGTCCAATATTATGATATTTTATTGTGCCCAATAAATCTTAGCTGTTTATTTATGTGGATTTCGCGTGAGACCCACATATGATCCGTAAAATAAATGGCTGAGATTTTATAAGACAGACTAAAACTAGACAGAAGATCTGGTCTCTGAAACAACTCCCTCCACAAAGGCACCATTTTTACTCTGCAACATTTTATTTTTTAAAATAAATAATTTAAAATTATTATTTATAAACTAATATTTATTTTATATATTTTAATTAAATTTAATTAATTTAATTATTAATTATTAATTAATTTTATAAATTAAATTAAATTAAGACATTTATAATTTTAGTAATAATTAATTTTGATTAAATAAATATATAATACATTTAATTGATAGTAAATTAAATAATATATTTTTGTTTCATATTTCAATTCTACTTGGTTGTTCCCTTATCACAAATTCTTGTTATAAATTATAATAATTTGAGAATTATTCTTTTTATTAAATATTTTGATGTAATTATTATTTATTATATAATGAAAATTGAAATTATAATATTTTAAATATTCTATATTATTCTTAATTTTATATTTGTATAATAATGGTTGTCTTTTTTGTATAAATTATGGTTATTATTTATATATGAAATATATGAAAATTATTATTATTTCATATTAATTATGATTATTATTCATTATTTTGATTTTTGGATATCGAGTTAAAAATATACAATATAACTGTACAATATGACAATAAATTATTTTGTAATTTAAAAAAAATTCAGGGACTATTTCATAAATTTAAAAATTACTCAAAATAGTACTCAGTATTAATCAGTACCAGTACAATACCGTACCAAAATTTAATCCGATACGGTATTCGCAACATTGCGATAGACAATATTAAGAAACTTATAATGATAAGACTGGCTCTTTATTTTCTAATTTCATAAGTACTAAAGTTGGGACTTCTGGAAATTTTAACAAATGCTTAAGATACGTCTTTATCTATCATATTATAAAATATATATATTCTAAATCTTAATATTAATGATTATTTTTAATAATTATATTTATTTTCTTATAACGTAAATTTTTTACAAGAAATGGTACGACTTTATTTGAAAAATATGGGGTAAAAATCTTGAAATGTACGGGACCAAAAAAATAGAATTAAAAATTTCAACATGAGAAACTTAAATTTAAAATGTTTTGTCAGCTACTTTTAACTTACATCAATGTATATTTTTTGGAACAATGTAAATATGCCTAAGCTAAGGTGTTACCACATCATCAATGTTACCCTCAAGATGGTCCAAACCTAGGGTGAAAGCTGATCTCATGAGTGTGATATCTGTTAATTATTTTTAGTCGTTAGAAACCAGAATGATCGAATCGGTACTGTACTACCTTTGTTTTTCACGTCACCCACCGATTTAGTCAATGTTTTAAACATCAAATTGAGAGTTAAAATAGTAAAATAAGAAAGTTAAGATTAAAAATATTTAATTATTATTAAACTGTCAATTAAAGTTCAGAAAAATATATTATTTTTATTTTCCTATGAAATTTAATTAAAAATTGTTAAATAAAAATTAATTAATTAATTATAATTTATAAATATTGATAATTAATTAATAAATTAATCAATTTTTAATAATAAAATTATTAAAATAAATTAAGTTAAAAAGTTAAAAATTAAACTAAAAAATTGGACGATTCAAAAATTTTACGGTCTGATCCGATCGAACCAATATTATTTTAACCTCAATTATTGGTCAAAAATACTTAAAAGATTTATTTACAATATGTTGACGGCCATCCCATAACATCGTCTTTATCCTGATAGTATTGGTTGTAGTAAGTATACATTCTTTCTCGTCCATATTATTTTCAATGCATAATTAGGAGCAAGCCTTTATCAACCTCCAAAGTTCAAAGTTGACTTTGCACTTCCTAGTTACCTCCTCTCTTCCTGTATTGAGATGCATCTTATCATATTTCTTACCGTATTCTTGACCATAACATATCTCCTCAAGTTAATATACTCAATGTTATGGCGACCCTACAAAATCCAACATCACTTCCGGAAACAAGGCATAAGTGGTCCGACTTACCGTCCGATCATGGGAAACACCCAGCAAATGAAGCGAAGGGCTGCAGAAATAATGAGGAACGAGCAAGTATCATGCGACCACAGCATACTTCACAGAGTGGTTCCAGCTTATAGTAAGTGGTCAAGCATGTATGGGAAGACCTACTTGTATTGGTTCGGAGCAAAGCCAAGGTTGGCAGTAACTGAACCAGCCATGATCAAAGAGGTGTTAATGAACACAGGCGGGTCTTATGATCGACTTCTCAACGACCCTTTGTCCAAAAAGCTGTTGGGAGAGGGACTGGCAGAGCTTAGAGGTGAAAAGTGGGCTATGCATAGACGAATCGCTAACTTGGCTTTAAACATGGAGCAAGTTAAGGTGGGTTCCTCTCTTTCTTTCTTTCTTTTTTTTTCATTTTTTGTTAAATTTTTTATATTTTTTATTATTAAGAAACTAACTCTAATTGAATAACAGGCATAGACGCAAAAGGAAAATAATGTTTACAACTTTTATTAATCTCACAAATTAAAATTTTTGAAAAATATGAAATATAAATAAAGAGTTGAATAGCCTCATTTAGCTTTATATAAAAATTTCCTTCTGGAAATGTTACCTATAAATTGTTCATGTTATCATCTTTTATGCTTATAGAACTTCTTTTTTAATGAAAAATTTATAATTAGAGTTAATTTATTAAATACTTGATTCTTAAAAATTTTCAAATTTAATATTTAAATCCAGCTCATGTTGAATTAAATTTTCTTTATTAAGCTTCTCTTTCTTTCACGTGTGATCCATTAAGTTTTTAATAAGTTGATAGTTATTACAAATTATAATTTTAATTCATAATTAAAATTATAAAAATTAAAATTTATTTTCAATTAAATAATTTATAATTATAAATTAAGATTGATGTATAATAACATGAGTTAATTTTTTAATTAAATAATTTATAATCATATATCAAGATTATCTTTTAATAAATGATCACCTAAATATTATGTGATTTGACTTAACTTATCTATATAGTTATAGTTATGATGCATAATTTAATTCTTTTGTGATCCAATATTTTAGTTAAACATCGAGTATGAAATTAGTATTTGCTCTTTTAAGTCCAATTATAATCATTCTTATTAATTAATAATAAATTAATAATAATTTTTTAAAATACCTTTTAAATCTTAATTCACTTTAGTCAGAGAATTTCTTAAATTACTACTAATATAATATTCTTCCTAATTATTTTAGATTAACAAATCATTTATTAACTTATCCATAGTATATCTAACTATTATCACTTGAATTATTTTAAAGAAAATATGATAAATTATACAACCATGATAATGAAAAGATCATAAATGTAAATATAAGTATTTATTTATTTGAGATCTTCATACTTGGGCAATTTAATATACTTATTCTTTTTTGAAAAATGAATAATGAATTAACTATAAAAAAAAGCTAAAAAAAAGCAAAAGAGAGAGTTCAACTTGAAACTAAACTATCAAGTATGCTAATAGCAAAAAACTAATTAGAGAGACACCATTGAACCACATTAGAGATGCCATCCACGGGTAGCCCGCACGGGTAGCTCAGTCGGTTATTGGGAAGGAAAGTAAGTCTAAGGTTTCGGGTTCGAGTTTGGGAGCGGCAGTGTGGGAGTTCATCCAATGTGGTGACTTCTTGTGCGCACCGAACACTGGACCGCCTTTTCAAGAAGTAGCTGGGATTAAACCGTAATTTACCTCCATCACACAATATCAGGCCGGAGTGTAGGGGCGCCAGGGGTGAGCGTTTCACCTTTTGAGTCCAAGAGATGCCATCCACTTTTCATGTCACGAGAGAGATTGATATGAAGATTTTTGGCGATTAAGATAGATTGAATTCAGTTTATGAGCCTATCGGTTGGTTGGTATTTCCTTTCTTCCTAACTAGTAAATATTTGATAACTTCGCTCTCTCCAAAGGAAGTATATGATAGAACTGAATCTCGTCTTATATACAATAGCATTAGTTTTATCTTTCTTTGAATTATTTATGGCCCAACCAAGATCCTGCTCCAGACTGCTCTCGAAAAACTGTAAAAAAAAAAGAGATGGTTTATATCTTATAAGGCCATTTTACAAAGAGTACAAGTATGGTCTTAAATACTGTGCTATTGGCTTTTAACCCTTAGCCTATTTTTAATCGCAAGCCAAGAAGTAAAAGTTGCTTTCGGTTGAAAGGTGTTTCATCGTAATAGAGACGATCAAGATACCACCTATAAGCCTCTTATTAGCAACTGATGGCATGATTTGTTTAAAAATTTGGCACTCAAATTAAGGGTCCAGGTGATTGAATTTGTTAGTAACACATTATCCAATTGGGGGAAGAATTGGGCCAAAGTAGTGTTTTAAAATTCGGACCGGATATTAAATTAGAAGTCTTACTGGTTATCGGTTTGACCGGTTCGACCAGTTCAACCACCGGTTAAACCGGTGTGACGCTATAATTATGCAATAATTATATTTAATATTAATAATATTAAAAAATACAAAAATATACAAAAATAAAAAATAAAATTTTATTGAATCAGTGGTCGAACTGGTCGAATCGGACCGGTTCGATTGGTCAATTGACCAGTTCTCATTGGTTCAATTAAGAACCGATTTTTAAAAATGAACTGAACCAAATAACCGACCAATTATCGATTGAACCGGTGCAATCTAATTTTTAAAACATAGAGCCAAAGTATCAGATCCTCTAAAATCCCGTCCCCAAGCCCTATGACCAATCAAAAAGGATATTTTAAGTTGAAGAGGAATGTTTCCCAAGAGAAGTACATGCGTATTTCATACGAGAGGGCTTGAGTCCGACCAATTGTTGTACCAAAGCCAAGTTTTTTTGTCATTTCCAATCTTGTGTTTAATGTGGGCAAACCAAAACTCTCAGCTTCATTATTTGAATAAGGATCCAAGAAAACTCTAAAAAGCAAGAAGCTTGACAAAAGTTCACATGTTTAGGGTGATACTCATGCATCTTTCATTTTAAAGAACTTATTTTCAGCATTCACATATTTGTTTAAGTATTTTTACATTTTAATTTATAAAATTAATTATTTTTATTAAAAATAAATATAATATTTTAATTTTAGGGTTAAAAATAATTTAAGGATCATATAGAAATATAAGTTAAATCTCTTAATTATAATCTTATAATAATTTTAGTTGCACAATAATACTTAAAATTACAAGTAATCAAGTGGCTTTAAAGGAATAAATCAACATTTATGCGATTTCGAGATTGAATATAAATAATTTTATATTATTGAATGAATTAGATTGAATGGTGTTCTTTTGTAGGGTTGGGTAAGTAAAATGGGGTCTGGTACCGCAGAGATGTTGAAGCGATGGGAAGAAAAAGTAGCAGGACAAGATGAGTTTGAGATAGAAGTGCACAAAGAATCTCATAACCTCATGGCAGATCTTATATCAAGAACAATTTTTGGAAGTTGTTTTGATGAGGGAAAGCGAATTTTCGAGTTACAAGACCGACTAACTCTCCTCTGTGTTTTGTCTATAAACAGTGTCTACTTTCCAGGCTTCAGGTACCTTCAGCTCCACGTTTAAATAGAAATGGCTGCAGAGATTTGTATGTTAAGTTACTTCCCACAATTCAGGTTCTTGCCCACGAAGAAGAACCGGGAGAGGAGCAGACTAGACAAGGAAATTCGTGAATCCATACAAAAGCTGATTGAAAATAACAAGAAGGGTGATGGCTCGAGAAACCTTTTAAGTCTGTTAATGTCCTCTCACAAGAATCATGACGGTAAAGAGGAACATCTAGAAGTAGATGAAATTATAGACGAATGCAAGACCTTTTACTTTGCAGGGAAGGAATCAAGTGCGAACACTTTGAATTGGGCACTTCTGCTTCTGGCAATGCATCAAGATTGGCAAGCAAAGGCCCGAGAAGAAGTGATTCGTGTTTGTGGAAACAATGAAGTTCCAACTGCAGACAATCTTAGCGAGCTTAAACTTGTAAGTTTCACCTGTGATTGGCGCCAGGCATGCTAGTTTAATGAACTTGGAACCTTGTTCAACAGGTGAGCATGATCATAAGCGAAACACTTCGGCTTTACACACCAGTGACGATGTTGATGAGAAGAACGTGCAAGGACGTGAAGCTTGGAGGCCTGGATATACCTGAAGACACACAACTTGCTCTTGTAGTTATAGCTACTCATCGCGATCCTGAGATATGGGGAGAAGCTGCTGAGCAGTTCAATCCTGAGCGGTTTAGCGAGCCTCGCAAGCATTTAGGCTCGTTTTTCCCGTTTGGATTAGGCCCTAGAATATGTGTTGGGCAGACATTAGCAACAATTGAGCTGAAACTTGTTCTTGCCATGATACTTGGACGATATTCTTTTGTGGTGTCGCCAACCTATGTTCATGCTCCAGTCACAGGTCTAACAGTTCAGCCTCAGCATGGGGCTCATATCCTCTTCAGCAAGACAATTTGATGGTCAATAGAACTTATTCTTATTGGTTTGAGTTGCTGATGAATTGGAACTTAGCAGTTTGGTTTTGCCTGTAATAAACACGTGTGATGGTTTGTGCAGAAACTTGTGAACAATATCTAGAATTGATGTGAACTTTTCTGTGAAGCTATAATTTGATTATGCTTAAGCTTCTGAGAGAGTGAGTGGACAAGACTAAAAATTCTTTTTAAGTCCCATGAACTTTCTAAAATCCTGAAAAATTAAAAATGCTTGATCGTTTGAATCTGAACAGTCGTGCTTTTAGTCGATAAGCACATGGAAGAAAAACCAAAGCTTCCACTTTATTGTAAGCATATCATAGTACTTTTCTTCATCATCTTCTAATCTTTGTAATAAAGCACCAGTTTACAAGATTACACAGGTAACAGAACATTGTCAAACACTAGACAGCAGGAGCATAGATGGTTCCATTACTACGAGAAGTGGTATTATATCTGGAAATCTACGACCTTGCACCGTCTTTAGCCTTGTTGCCACTGTACAATCGAAAGAGGCTAAAGGCGGAGATGCACGACAGGACCACTGTGCTGACACTGGCCAACAATGCACTTGCTATTCCCTCCCCAACTTGGTTGCAGAATTTCCCATACAGGTTGCATATTTTCATCCATTGCAGCTCAGGTTGTCCCAGTTTTGCAAACACTGCTGATTGTGCAGCAGATGCCACTGCGGCGACAGTCAGGTACGCAATCAACTGCAGAAATGAAGTTGTGAAGGTGAGTTAGGTGATTGATTTAGAATAACTATGTTTCAATTTTCCGCTTGAACTTGGCAAGAATGAATTAGTTTGTTTCTGGCTACATTTAATTTATAGGTCTTGAGCAAGCTAAAATAAGTTTGACACAAACTAAAGATTATCTACTCCCTGGAAAAGCATTTCAAAATTTGAAAGCTAAAGAGGCAGCTGGCATTAATATCCTAAATCCTAAGATCAAAGGAAGAAAAAGAAGTCAAAGATAGGATAAAAGAAAGTTGTTTGAACCAAATGTTTCTGAAACATATTACATCAGGTAATCGGGCCAATAATCCATAAAGTAACACAAACCAATAATCCATAAAGTAACAAAATTGCAAGAGACCTGAGGTGATGAAAAGGAAAATCCCATTCTCCGGTTTCATAACTTACCAACTTCAGTTGGTCAAATCTTTTTGTTTACCATTTCACAGTTTTGCTTCAGTCATTTAGTGCTATAAAACAATGGGAAATTAAGTTGTGGCCCAGAGGCACCAAATGGGGGACCAGCAATACCCTTAAGTTGGATTTGGTTTAAATTGCTATCTATTATGCAAATGGAGTCCCCCTTCAAGCAAGCCATTACCTCGTGGCTAATTAATGGACTGTACCATCGCACATCGAAACTTTAGCTGAGAATTATGTCTGCCAA
Source organism: Erythroxylum incrassatum (assembly GCA_026546855.1). Classification (NCBI taxonomy): domain Eukaryota; kingdom Viridiplantae; phylum Streptophyta; class Magnoliopsida; order Malpighiales; family Erythroxylaceae; genus Erythroxylum; species Erythroxylum incrassatum. The sequence goes on along the minus strand of JANVCL010000003.1, from coordinate 3,458,837 downwards.
GGGCCATTTTCAACAAATGGCAGAGAAATAAGTTCAGTTCAGTCAATTGATCATCTTCTTTTTGCAGTTCGCAACTCCCTAAAACAGCAGCTGAAACCTTGCAGCTCTGTCAACTTTATGTATCCATTCATTGCTATTATAAATTCCTAACTGCCCTGACTGTATCGTGCATTGAAAACAATTTGCCAGACTTAGGTTCAAATGACTAGGAAGTCACAACAATGAGATGGTTAGGAGGAATTAATGCTACGGGGTACACCCATGACTAGTTCATCCAATTTGGGCAGAAATCCAGGGGCATGGAGTCAGCTTCAAAAGAATCTGATCTTAGTGAAAACAACGAAAACAGAGAAGGGAGGAATGAGATTCTGCAACTATTGAACTGAGACTTCGACATAACATAATCCAACAAGGATTGTTAGATCATGGTATTTAGTACTAATATCTACCATTCTATCCCCTCTCAACATAACAAAAACCTCAGCTTTACCCTAGATCTTATACTGGGAAAAAAAATAGAGAATCTCAGAAGACTAAAGTAACAAAACTTATAGGACTTGAAGCTGTTAAAAAGATCAATGCAAGTGAAAATATGAATCTCGTGGCCTAGCCAAGGATGCAAGAACCGATACCGTTAAGGCTTGGTCAGTACAAACCTGATCTCCAGAGAAGATGAGCCAAGCCAAAGGCTTGCTAAAGAGCACACTTCCATTGACCATCCCCACAGCGCAACGCACCCCTTGAACCAACGAGTAAACAGCAGCTATCCCATTGGCTGTCACTAAAAAGCTGCAAGATGATGAAAAGAAAATGAGACTCTGAGAGACCCTTTTTCATGAAAATGGGTTTCAGTTTCAGGGAAAGATAAAAGAGAGAAGGTCGGGTCTTACACAAGAGCTTTCATGTTAGTGAATTTAGCTTTCTTTTGAATTGAGAAGATTTCTTTTACTTGAGTATCTGTTCCTACAAGAACAGCAGCAACAACTCCTAAAGCACAAATCAAACACCTCAAAACAAGCTCTGCAACCCTTACCCTCCTATCAATCACCTTCAAGTTTGTACCATGATACACTGGTATATTTCCTGGACTGACACCAACACCCAAATAACTCATTTTCTTCTCCTTTTCTTTTCCACCGGAACACTACAGATAAAAGTAGAAGACTAGTCGAGCTTAAGGAGGACAAACGTCAAAAGGCTCAAAGGAATAAGAGACAATGCAACAAATAGTGCCAAGACAACAACCCAAGTTCCACTACTTAAACAGAAACCCCACAAGATCGTATCTTTTTGAAAATTTTTCTTTAAATTTTCGATTATCTAATCATGAGGGTGTGTGGCTGTGTGCAAGTCTGATAGGCTGCCAAATCGTCAAAATGCATGAGCCGTACAGACAACAGTAAGAGGTGAATTAATGAGGAACATTAAAGGCCAAGTTTGTGCTGAAATTTGGGGTTTTTTCGGGCGTTACTCTAGCCTGGAATGAGAGTTATCGAAACATCAAACTCGAAGTGAATTTATTGACTGTTCTTTACAGTTTATCGGTCTCAGCTACAACAAATCAGCCTCACTCTAATTTAATTCTAGGGATCCAACAACTTCTCAACCGCTATTGGACTGTGAAAGCTAGACATACATACCGAGAGACTAATCAAGCTACGGATTGGCTAGCTAATCATGCCAGGTCCTTAGATCTTGGTATTCATTGACATCAATACCCGCCTGTGGGTTGCTTTAATATCCTAGTAGAGGATATAGCTAGGGTTTCCTTTACCCGATTAAGAGCCTGTTTGGTTCAGCTTTTAGAGAATCCAAAAACACTTTTTTCTACTGCAAAAATTATTTTAAAGAAAAAGTAAGTGTTTGACTGTAATATTAAAAAGCACTTTTTAAATAGAAATAGTTTTTTTAAAAGCTTAAATACAATATTTCTGTCACTTATGAAGAAGCTCCATCACTTACGTAAAGATTGAAAAGCTCCAAATTTTAACTTTTTCGGAAAGCTAAATTTCCGTCACTTACGAAGAAGCTCCATCACTTGCGTAAAGAAAAGTGACTATGTCCACATAAGGCTTGCCAAACTGCCCTCTTCCCAGTTCTTTATCAAGATCGTAGATCGACTCTATGTCCACATAAGGCTTGCCAAGAATGGT
>JANVCL010000003.1:3444374-3454620 GCA_026546855.1 Erythroxylum incrassatum | reverse complement strand
TATATTTTAATTAATGAATGAATTATATTTTAATTAATTCTATTGTAATTAATTATAATGTACTTAATTAATTAATAATAATATTTTAATTAATCATATTTTAATTAGTTAGTATTAAAAATATTTTTAAAAATTAGTTTCTAATAAGGAATGAGTTTCATTCTTCTACTAAATGAGGGGTATGGAGAATTCCCATAAAGTGGGATATCAAACCATTACCCCTATAATCATAATCAATAACCAACCACTTGCTTTTCATTCCTTACCCAGTAACCCCTTCCCAAACCCTTCAACCAAGCACCCCCTTAATTAACTCTACCAATGCACATAGATCTATTATTAATGCTTTTTAAATAAATTTATACCGTTTTAATTTTCTAAATGTAACATTCGTTAATAAACTGATTTTATTTGGATAAAATTGAATAATGACAATGAAGTTAATATTTTTCTTTAAAATCTTTAAAATGCATTATTTAATTATATTATACAAGAAAACAATTTTTTGGTATTTAATAATAATAAGTTAACTTATTAACAACTTATCCCTTAGAATATAAAAACATTAAGAGTTCATCTTTTTTTTTCCAAAAATTTAGATGCAACCTTCAATTTAGTTGTTTATCGTTCTATCTCAAAGCTACAGTGCGTCGATTTTGATGAATATATTCGTCACATTTATAAAAAAGATTTAGAGTTAAATAAAAAGTTTTTTCAATATTTTAAAAATTAGATCGAAAGTTAAACCGGTAAGATAAAAATTTTAAGGTTAAAAGATTCAACTAGTACTAGATAATTATAAAACTGATTAAAGATTAAATAAAATTAAAGAATTATTATTCTTACTTTTCGAAAAATATAAATTTTAATTAAAAAATTGTTAAATAAAAATTAATTGATTTATTTTGGTTTATAAAACTTATTAATTTACAAAAATTGACTGTTTAATTAATAAGTTAATCTATTTTTAACAACAAAAATTAAATAAAAAATTTAAAATTTTAAAAATTTTGTTATTGAATATGAGTGAAACTGAATTTTTTAATATTGACTTTATTTTCTTTATTGAATATGAGTGCATCTAATATTGTTGGGTTTATTTCAAGATTGAATTTTTATGTTTAATGATCATATGGTTTAAGACATTTTGTATTTCAACACGTTGAGTCTTTTTGTGCTTTATTGCTCTCTTATTATCTTAGTATTGGTATTTTTCTATAGTTCTTTAATACTTTATTGTTCTCTTATCATCTGAGTATTGATGCTTTTCTATAGATATAGAGATTATATATTTCGTTATATTTTAGTTTTTAAATATATTTTATTTTTAAAAGTCGAGTTATATTATTATTTATTTATTTATATATTTATTGTAATTTATTTATATAATTATTTAGCATGTCAACTTTACTTTTTTACTCTTTTAACTTATATCACTCTTTTGTTATTACATTTGCATGTAAATTTATTAGAAACAACCTCTTTATTATATAAAGATAAAGTTACGTATTATCAAACTTTCGTAAATTTCGATTTATTACCAAACTTCAAAATAGGTAGGTGTGAAGAAGATGATCTCGCCTGCTTTTTTATGTGATAACGTTTTAGACGAAACTTGGGAGGCGTGTAGGATATAAAGATTTGCCTTGGAAGATAAAAATGTTAAATTAAAAGAAAAAGGAGCCAGCTAAATATTGGAAAATGATATTATCAACTTGTCACGTTTGCCATTCTGGGGCAATCCTACTGCGTGTGAGCAATGCGGCAATTGCTTGCCCATTGAATTGCAATAATTGAAAAGATAAAATGAATGTGTAAGTGAAAGTGACCAAACTCACTCATTCGCTTATTTGATTTGATCTTCTCTGTCACTTTCTCAAAATCTCATCCCATGCAGTTCCAGAAATGTGAGAGTTTGTGTGATAGCCCGACAATCAAGGAATTGAATGAATACTTTTATGTATGTTCTTTATTTTTTTTCAAATTATTGCTAAAAAGTTGCTTGACAAAATGTGAGACAATTTGGCAAAATCATAACAGGATCTGATCTTTTATTTTAGATATGATGTTTTTATCATATTTCGTTATATGAATGACGTACACTTAAGCTACAGTTTCAGCTACTTATCACAACAACAATAGGAACATATTAGATCTAAGCTAGAACATCGGGCCAGCATTTGGTAGAGGATATTATCAAAGTTTGAGAGCCCCATACTATAAACAGAAACTGTTCATTGGAATCTCCACGAGGCTTATTGATCATTTCAAGGCAGCTTTACAGGGTGATCGAGATTCTCAATATTTCTGATAACACATTCAAAGTGTTATAGTCTTATAGATCAGAAATGCATTGAAGACCGCGCATTCACTTCCAAAAACTTGGACTAAAGCATGGGACTGTTATCAGATTCCTTAAAGTTCGGACCCGAAAAGAATTTCAAGCTCAAACTTAAAAATTCAGCCTGATTTAGATTAGATACCTGAATCCAAATCGAACTTCTGATAACAAGTTTGCTTGTGTTTTGCTGCAACCTGGGTCCTGACCTCTCCTTCCACAAGCCTATTCAATAGCATTTGCAACTCCTTGTAATTTTAAGTTTAGAAGGTTGGTCTGAATAGTTCCAACTCTTCACCAACATGCGAGTTTACATCTAATATGCTTGTTACGATTTTCTCTTTTAAGATTTGTAAACAGGACTAATTTCATATTTAGAAAAGAATCTTATTGCTCTGAAAAGGAGTCCTAAAAGACAATGACTAGATTGGTCTTTGAGAAAAAAAAGCTGACGAGTTAAAAGCTGTTCACATCTTTAGTGATAAAGAGACCAGAACAAGTTGTCCGTTTTTATGAAGCAAACAGAAAGCTGAAAGATTGATAGAGAATCAGATAATTTCTTCTGCGGATCCTTAGAGCCAGAACCTGGGGAAGATTATAACTTTCAAGTTTATCTAGAGTTGTGCGTAGTTGGAAGTCTTAAAAAGTGTCAATAATTAAAATTTTAAAATTCTTAGTTCTTTTTTAATTTTTTGGTTTCACTTATTTTAATAATTTTTATTTTTAAAAATTAACCAATTTATTAATTAAAAAGTAAAATTTATTAATTAATCAATTTTATATTTTTTCTTGCAAAATAATGAATTCATTGAGAACTATGAAAAGCATTACAAGGTAATGTCCAACTGTTTGAAATTATACAACAAAATCACAAAATCATACTATTATTTAGGAAAACTAGAAATATGATAAATTAAAGGTCCCATCTTTTCTTTGTAGAAAGACTCAATTTTTCTATTTATTAATGAGCTTCTAGAATTTTTCTAATCCGGCATTGAATTTTATACGCTAAAGCATACTTTTCAGTTTTCTGTCAGTGAAAAAGCCTTTGATTTCTTTCTATCCAAATTGCATGAATTGATTAATTTAAATTAAGATTAAGACATATTTGATCCTTCCCTAACTTTAAAAATTGTTTGTCAGCCCAAATTAGAATATTACGTCAATCAATCTTTGAACATGTAAGATTCATTGTGTGTTGAATTCTAGCCTAAATGAGTGCAGTATAATTACATTTGAAGAAAAGATATCAATAGATTCAACCTAATAGCATAGTTTGCATAAAAGATCATTAGAAACAATGATCCTGACTTTTGTTTTCTGCCTTCTCCTTACAGCCAACCAAGTAGTGAAAGAGGCTTTAGGAATCAAGATTCCAACCAAGGAATGTGAGGATTGTCTGGGCTGATAGCTTTAATACAAGAGGAATTAGTGAAAGAACCATTGCTGTTGAGGATTCATATAGGATTATCCATTCATGTTCTGTTAGGCAAGTAGTTAGGGTAGTAAATCAGGAGCCTATTAGCCAACATTTTAAAAACCATTTTTCAGTCAGAATTATTATTGAACCAGTACATGGACTTGAGTTTATACTTACCAAGTTCCATAACCATGATAAGGCCAATAATACACTCAACATCTCCAAGTTTCGGGTACGAGAAGTGGTCTGAAGCAAAAGTTTCGGGTACGAAAAGTGGCGTGAACTAAAAGTTTCTTCTGTATTGCCACTGTAAAAGTGCTGAACTTTTAGTGACAGGCACATGCTTCTTAAGTTGAACTGTTAGCTTTCTAAACTTTACATGTTAGATTTGAAGAGTTCCTGATATTATCATACTATCTTTACCTTAAAGAAGGTATTTTCTTTTGTATAAGAGCTTCTAAATTGGATGAACATCAAACAGCAGAAGTTATCTTCTATAACAGATCTTAAATCATTGATATTTTAATAAAGTTAAATTGGAAAGATAATATGATTAAAGTTTAAAGGTTAAATTGATAGATAGTTATAAAATTGACTAAAAATTAAATAAATTTGAATAATTTAAAATATGATTGAAAGAATGTATTTTTACTTATCAAAGAAGTAAAACTTTGATTAAAAAAAGTTTATTAAGTAAAAAATAATTAATTTGTTATAGTTTATAAAAACTAATTAGGTTATAAAAAATAACTAATTAATTAATAAACTGTTTAGTTTTTAATAACATTAAAGTAAATTAAATCGAACCAAATAATTAATCAATTTAAGATTTTTCTGATTTTACTGATCAAATCATTTGAATTTTTTAATCATTACTTAAATCACGTCTCTTTTCTTGACTTATCTAGATTTGCTGATTGCTAAGACTAATTATTCCACTGACTATGTAGAGTAAACCGATTGCTTTGATATCATGTAGCCATACGAAACACTCAATAGGGGGAAGATTATGGGGACGTGATCATTTGTCCCGCCTCTTCTGTATCTACTCTGTTCCCTTTAATTTCAACCTTCTATTTATACGAATATCACAGATATGAAAAGTTGAGATTAAAAGGGATAGAGTAGATACAGAAGAGGCGAGACAGAAGATTTGAAGGGAAGATTACGAAGGATGCTTGTTCTTGTCTGTATTTTCAGATTTAGTGATCTCACGGCTCGCATATTATAATACTTTTTAGACTCGTTAAAAATATTATTTAATTAGAAAAAAGAATTTTTTTAAATAACAACTTATTATAATAATTAATTTTTAATAACTTATGAGATATGTAATAATCACAAATTCGATTCAGACAATTATTTAAAAAAATAAACTCCAAGAATCTTGTATCATAATAATACACAAAAAGAATTCATTAAAGACTCAGAAAAGAGTGAGAATTCCATCGACTGGGGATTCGACAATTCCAAACAGTAGAAGCTTGTGGACACAATCTTAGCGGAGGAAACCTATTCAAAGTTTCAAACACTTGGGAAAGGTGCTTAAGACAAAATGGACATTTTAATGTGATGTAGTATTTAGAATCTTGTCTTCTTCCTTTACTTCAAACATATCTAAAGTTCTGTCTTTTGTTTCCATACAACCAGCTGGATGTATACAAAAAACCAAAGTTTGATGTTTCTAGCCACTTTTACTACATGGAATTCTTCTTTTTCTCAAATAATCGAATTTAATTATTGTTTTAAGTTTTCTCTTACATTTGAATAGGTACACATTGTCTAGTTCCTGACATTTTATCGGTCTTGAACAAGTAACTTTTCAAAATTTTTAATAATTATTATTGGTCCAAGTCATATAGAAAAAGGATTAAAAGACATTTGAGTTAAAGTTCATAGCAGCGTATAATTGATTAAAATTGAACCACTTGACATGAGTATTCTTGAAATAGATATACTTCTAGAATTAATAGATCAATTAGCTTTTAAGCTCTGGCTTAATAACTCATTCCTTCTCTTGATAAAACTTGCCAGTGGATATAATATAATAATTTGCATTTGAGTGTATTTTTTATAGAGATAGTAAATTAAACAGTGCCTAATTTTTATAATTTTTTACTTTTAATTTTGAACTTTTAAAAGTTTTCAATTTAATGAGTAATCTTAAAACTTCTATAAATCAAGTTAAAATATTCTTTTTTTTACTGATATGATATGTTTCCTAAATATCATGTGAATATGCATCTATTAGTTATATTAGTAAATATAACATTTTGATTTAATTTGTACAAATTTTAAAAAGTTAATCATTAAATTAAAAATATTGATATTAAATTAATTTTTTTAAATTAGATAATTTTAAACTTATTATCTCTATTTACAATCATTATTAACTTAAACAGATAATTATTAACTCATAATGACACATGATAGTCTAATGAAAATGTATGGAGGAAGATAGACATATGATATTGCATTGTCCAACCTTAAGCTTCTTATTAATGACAACAAACACGTGGAAGTAGTCAGAGATAGGTGAATGAAAATTTGAGAGTTGCATACCAAATGAAACAGTATCACGAGATAGTATCTAATAGGGTTTTGGATTCAGTAAAAAGGTACAGTTGATTATGTATACATGGTTGGTTTATACAACCTTACAAGGAAAAACTAATTCCTAAAATCTTTTTCCCAAATCTTGTAACAACTAAGACTAATTCAAATACATTTGAATGTGTTGACAGGTACAATAAATTTTGGAAGGTCTGTGATATGGAAAGATCTTGAAGGATTTGAGATCTTGAATAGCTGTTACATGCCCCATCAAGATGAAACTCGGTTTGAGAGTCCAATCTTGTCTGTAAGATGATGAAAACGAGATCTAGATAGTGGCTTTGTTAGAATATCGGTTAATTGATCATCGGTTGAGACATGAGTAACTCTGAGTTTCTCATTCTAAACTTGATCTCTCACAAAATGAAAATCTATGGCAGCATGTTTCATCCGAGAATGAAAAACTGGGTTGGAACATAATTGATTGGCACTAACATTATCACAGTATATAACCGACAAGAAGGTAGCTGAATATCAAGTTCAGACAACAGTGAGGTGATCCAACTTAGTTTAGTAGTTGTATTAGCAACGAATCTATATTCAGCTTCCATGGATGATCTTGCAACAATTCTTTGCTTTTTAGAGCTCCATGAAATTGCATTACGGCCCAGAAAAATAATATATGCACTAGTAGATTGATAAGTTTCATTGTCTCCTCCCCAATCAGCACAAGAAAAGGCATGTAAAGAAACTGGAGATTGACGTTGAATTTAAAGGCATTGAGTCACTGTTCCACAAAAATACCTTAGAAGTCGCTTGACAAGAGACAAGTGTTCTGTAGTTGATTTGTGCATATATTGAGAGAGCTTGTTTACAGTGAAATTTATATCTAGCTGGGAGTTCAGATCATCTGTTCAATATTATGGTGTCTTATTGTGTCCAATAAATCTCAGTCATTTATTTATATGAGTTTCACATGAGACCTGCGTGGGATCCGCAAAATAAATGGTTAAGATTTCATGAGACAAAGTAAAACTGGACAGAGGATCTGGACTCATCTAGTCGGGTGAGTAATAAGTATTGTAAACTTCCCACAATTGCTCAATATTCAGATGCATCCAGTAGGGGATCTCTAAAATTGAGAGATGGTTTAGCTGTGGAGCACATAGGAGTTTGGACAGGCTTAGAGGCAATCATGTTGGTTCTTGCAAGTAGATCAAGGATATATGTTCTTTGAGACAGGAGTATTCCTTTTTTATTGGGAATAACCTCTATGCCCAGAAAATATGATAGTGGATCAAGGTCTTTGAGAGAGAATTTTTGTCCTAAGGACTGGACAAATTGATCTAAGAACTTAGTGCTTCTGCCATTAATTACTATGTCATCAACGTAGACCAATTAATATAGATGTTGACCATGACAATTGTAAATGAAAAGTGAGGTATCATGATGAGAATTATAAAATCCAAACTTGAGTAGGAATTGCTTTAACTCATGATACCAAGCTCGGGGCGCTTGCATTAGTTTATAGATTGCTTTTGGTAGTTTACAAACATGATGTGGGTGGTCTTAATCAATGAATCTAGGAGGTAGACTAATGTAAACAATGTCATAAAGATTACCTTGTAAGAATGCATTATTTATATCTAGGTGTTGTAGCTTCCATCCATGACTGATTGCAAAACTAAACACAAGATATGGGTTTTTATCATTCTTCAAGCTTGTGATTGGTATAGGGACGAAGTCATGGGTAACAGAGACACCCAAATATTTTGAGTTTGTATAATTAGGTGTTGTACCAAAAATTTTCTCATATGGTGAAAGAATATCTAAAATTGGTGTAGGCATTCTATTAATTAAATAGATAGCAGTGGCAAAAGCTTGTGGCCAGTGTATGGTAGGAATTGTTGCATGAGTTAACAAGGTTAAACCTGTTTCAACAATGTGGAGATGTCTTCTTTCCATAAAACCGTTGTGTTCTGGTGTATGAGGCAGAGTTGTACGATGAGAAGTACCATTTAAGGTTAAGAATTGTGACAGGGCAAGGAATTCACCTTCATTGTCATAATATAAGGTTTGGATGTGAAGATTGAAGTGCTTTTCGACTATGGTTTTAAATCTTATGAATATATCTTTAATTTCTGATTTTTGTTTTATAGGATAGATCCAGATATACTTGGTGTAATGATCAACAAATATGACATAATACTTAAAGTCGTCATGGGAAGTGATTGGAGATGTCCATACATATATGAAAATGATTTCAAGTGAGGATGATTTAGAAAGGATAATTTATGACTTTTATTGCACCGACATGCATTACAAGATGATAGATGGATGATGACAATTCTAAGTTATGTGTTGACGCAATGTGTTTAACGAGAAAAATAGAGTTTAACGACGGAAATTACTGATGAAATTTGGACATATTCTGTCGGTAACCTTGTTTAGTGACGGAATTTACTGACGAAAAAAGTCGTTGGAGATACGGCCGTAGGTAAATTTGCCGACGGAAATTATTCCGCCGGTAAATTTATCTACAGAATTGCCAACGGTATAAAATAAAAAAATTGTCAGAAAATTACCAACGAAATTGGCTATTCCGTCGGTAATTAGTGACGGAAAAAATTTCATCGGTAAATTTGCTGAAAACTATTTTTTAAAATTTACCTGCAAAGTGTTTAGTTTCTGTAGAAGCTACCTTAAAGATAACTTCATTATTTCAAGTAAAAGAATTGAAATAATGAAATTCATACTAAAAAAGAACCAAAAATAAAGAATTGAAATTATGTTTTTAAAGAACAGACATTTCATCAAACACCTTACATGTATCAGAAACTTATCCCAATATCACAACTGAAATCATATCTTGTCCCTTCTATCACTAATATTTATACCTTAAAGTTATTTTCTAATTACAAAATACACAAATAAACGAAAGTAATAAATACCCATATTAACTTTCATCTAATATACTAAAAAAACATAACAATAGTTGCAAAAATACCTCCATCGAAGGACACGATGACAATCGCTGGAGAAGACAACGCCGACGAGCAAAAAAGAAGTCCACAACAGAGAAATGGACTCCAAGAAACGAAGAGGGGACACAGGAAGAAGAAGAAAGGAAGAAGAAGACACAAGTGCGAGGGAGATGTCGGAATTTAAAAAGAATTTACCAACGGAATTACTGACGGAAATTTCCGTAGGTAAATTCAATAAAAATTTATTCCGCCTATAATTCCTGCCTTTTTGCCGACAGAATGAAAATTTCCGTTGCTAACTCTGTTTCCCTTCATATTTAGCGAAGGCATTTTTCTGTCGCTAATTTTGCCACGACGAATTCTCTCCAAATTTAGCGATGAGTGTTAGTCCTGCCGCTAAATTACTCAATTTTAGCGACGGAAATATGCTTTCTGTCGCTAATTTCTAACGGTATATTTTTCGTCGGTAATTTTTCGTTGCTAACTTGTAGTGATTACCTATGACCATATTTTTCCGTCGCTAATTTTATTCCCTCTAAATTTAGCGACTAGTAGTAGTACCGTCGCTAAATCACTCAATTTTAGCGACGAAAATATGCTTTCCGTCGCTAATTTTCAACGGTATATTTTCGTCGGTAATTTTTCGTTGCTAACTTGTAAGGATTACCGACGGTTATATTTTTCCGTCGCTAATTTTTCCGCGACGAATTTCCTCCAAATTTAGCGACAAGTAATAGTACCGTCATTAAATCACTCAATTTTAACGATGAAAATATGCTTTCCATCGCTAATTTCTAACGGTAATTGTTCCGTTGCTAAGTTTTCGTCGCTAATCCATATTTTTCTTGGAGTGTGGTTCAGTCAGATTTTGTCGAGGCTGAACATCGTTATTCGGATCCCTGATTCTGATTGATTTCGGCTACAGGATACCTGCAAAACAAATAAGGCACG